>DF240874.1:57717-71439 GCA_000507305.1 Breviolum minutum Mf 1.05b.01
GAAAACTCATCCCCATTCCAATCGACAGGTTGGTGAAGCCTTTTCCACGTTTCGTGCTCTTGGAGGAGCGCGGGTCGCCAGGTCATTATATAATTCAGTATAACCATCCGCATTGGATTACACTGATTATTACAAGTAGCTTATGCAAGTTGCTGTTGTGATTCATTCATGCTCATAAATATGTATATATATATATTTCCAGTGTTATGGTTATATCTCTTGTTATGATCATAAGCATTATTTACTGCAATTCTGCTCATTAGTTCTATAGATTATTTCGGATGCCCAACCTGGCTGAATTGATCCATTTTGCTTCTCATGATCGCTTGCAACCAACCAGATTTGCATGCCTGAAGGACTGCCATTGTTTGACGCGGGGGTCATTAAACATTACCTATTTTGGAATTGGTGTCAAACTTGATGATTACAAATGTTGGAGGTTGTATTTTTTCACCGAGATTTCCCGAAAAAGAACACATACAGTAGTGCATTGCTTGGGTCCGTGTCATAGAATCATCCAGGTTTTTGTTTGTCCAAGTTGGGATATTTCAAGCTGAGTTCTGGAACTTTAGGCTGCTGCACATCTTCCAAGGTTCGGTATTTGGATTCCCCAAAATGTACCGATCAAACACCGTTCACTTCAGGAGGTATGACTGCATGTCTAGGGGATGTTAGGAATACTACCTGCCAGCAAGGCACTAAGAATCCCACAAATAGGAAGTACTGCAATGGTGGAATGGCCATGGCTGGTCTGGAGCAAATGGCATGCAAAGTGACCCATACCATCCATGTCTGGCATCTTTACCGACGTTTGTTGATTCATATGGTAAATGTAGGTAAGTATACCAAACATGGACGGTATGAGTACAGGATATGAAATCGGATCTCATAGAGGAAGTGCAATTTGGAAATTAGCACCACGTTTTTCCCATCGACACTGGACAGTGTCTTGTATTTTTTTTAAAGCATGATTTGATGTCGCAGAAAACAATGCAAGATTCCAGTCCTGATTCCGTGATTTCGCTCCGCTAAAAGTGGACCAGATGATCACTTTGATATATGATATACGTCAACTGCTTGCAGCTTGAAAAACTACCCCATAGCATCTATGAACGGTATATTTGCCTATATACATTTACCACATAAATTAGCCATTCATGGATCGGTAAATGTACCGTTCGTCCCATGGATGGTAATGGGTAAGGAATTCCCATGTGAAGCCTCCATGACTTGGGGAACGCCAGGATGAGTTTGGAGAACTTTTTCTCCTTTGTTCTCTAGCTGAACGCCCCAAACAAACCTCCCAGGCAGCGGTTTGGTTGCATTTTATCGCGTGATGGGTGGGTTCCCTTCATTGAAGATTTTAAGCTATATAGAAGGATTTTTCAGAGAGAAGTTGATGGCAAAATAGGGTGAACATATTATGGACTTAGAATGGACCAATCAGATCTATCACCCTTTTTTTGGTAAAGTGAGTGTTTGTGCAGATTTGTTTCTTTGCGTGGAAACTGAAAGTTATCTCAATCTTTACCTGTCTAGTTCCGGTGTAGTGAAGGAACAATGCAGGATTGTTCATACATTCTGATCTCGAAATGTCAAATCAGAATGAATAATCTTGTGTTGTCCTTCCTAAACATTTTCAATTCGAGAAGTTTGTGTTGCATGTTGAATCATTCCAGAGTTAATGTTGAAAATTGCATGAAATTTGCACCCTAGCTCAAGAATCCAACGCCAATACCATCCAGGTATAAGTTATATTTACATGTGGACCTAATATATCTAATCGAGTCATGATTGAATCAACCATTTATGTACAGTAAAGGTAGATACATGAAACGTTTGAATCCGTCATGTGTGTGTGTGTGTTCTATGGATGTTCGTCATATTCGCTAATTGATTTCTTATGCAGGACGCCAATCCATGACAATTTCAACCTTGTAGAAGTTCAATTTGTAGCCTATCCAAACAGAGACCCATGTTTGTGCTCTTTGAGAATCGAATGTGAGTTGGCAACATGATTGGCGTTGCAAACCTTTTTGTTACGGGGCACATGTTCACATATTTTGTTGTTGTTCAATGTGGCATCCATGCTGGAACACTTTTTTTTGTTCACATGAAATGGAAATAAACAATTAAACAACTGTGTTGGGTGTTATGTAATGGTTAATTTACGTTGCAGACATCAACATCCTTATTTGAAACACTTGCGTATATAGTTCCTTCAAGATCTTATATATATATAAATATATTGCCTTCATTGGGCTACTACTGTTGATGGTTCAGAAATCCGGCGAGAAAACCAGTTGAGGTTGGTAGTTTATCTACCATTATTTGCAAGGTTTTAGCACCATCCCAGGTGATTGGGAATGGGATTTCTGAACTCAACAGTACTAAACCTAGCTCAACCTCTATCAACCCACAGGGTCTACAGTGGCAACGTGGGAACAGTGCCTGGCTGTCCAAGTTGCGCTTGGAACAGAGGACTTGGAGTGATTTTTGTTGCGCTTGGAACAGAGTCACACGAATTTTGCAAACAAGTTCTTGGGGAGGGGCCGGAGAGAGATATTTTTTGGCAATCGAATTTGAGCATCAATGTGTGTTTTATTTGTTTTTGACATCCCTAAGAATCATGGATCATGGGATCTCAAAACTCATGGAGTTTGGACATCCAAAAGAACCCCTCCCAAAAAGAGAGTCAAACCCCTCTATTTTGGAGGGTCCAATCGCTGATTCTTAGGGATGGAAAGAAACTTCCACTCAGAAAGGGGGGTTCATCATCTTCATGTTTCACAGACCTTGCTATTATGTGAAACCGTGTAGCCCCTTTGCCCCTTTGGGAGAGACGGTTTACCGTCATCCTCAAACAAAAAAAAAAGGTCGAAGCGAAAACCCATCAACTGGAAGTTGAAAATTACCTGTTCATTTTCTGCAGAAGCGTAATACACTTCAGGGTTGGGATTTTTTTTTGAAAAAAGATGTCTTTATTGTGGCCTGTTTGTCAACAAATGGGTGCTGCTCGATCCAACAGTTTGCCTTGTGGTTTGCCTTGACCCAAGTTGATCGAAAAAACAGGCAGTCGGGTTGGTCGTCACCAGTCCAACCTTTAGTTGGAAACGTCACAAAAAAACGTGACAAAAAACCCATCAGAGTTCACCATAAATGGATCCAAAAAATGGCCTATGGGAAAACCCATCTGTCATCCAATCCCTTGCAGGAATCAACTCTATCGTCTCTTCACGGAGTTTCTTATTGCACCTTCGTTATTAGCTGAGCTACTCGGAGATGAGAGGTTGGAGGGATGCAGGGTTGAAAGGAAGAGAAGATATGTAGGATATATAGGTATTACAAGATGAGATGGAAATAATAATGAGATGTATTCAGGATGGTAAGCATCAAATATAAATTTGTATCATATAATAATAGAGATGATTCGTGCAGCACGCTGTCTGTTAGAAAAATACTCAGTATCACGGTTTCAGATTTATCAGATTCATCCTTTCAATGAGACTCTAGAGGGGCCTCATTGAGGGAGTATTGGTGCCACCATTGTCCCTTACAAAAAGGCCTTATTTGGGCCTTATTTTCTAGGGGGAGGTGCCACCTACCCTTAGGTTACCATGACATTGGCGAATTTTGATGAAATTTGTGTTTCGAACTTAGGTTACATCTTATGTTGTTGCGCGTGGCGCAGGGCATGTTTAGCTGGGGCGCCTGGCGTTGTGTACGGAAACTGGACACGGCGATGTGGGTGTTTCCAAAAATAGGGGTACCCCCAAGTCTTCCGTTTTAATAGGGTTTTCCATTATAAACCATCCATTTTGGGGTACCCTCATTTCTGGAAATATCCATGTGTTCGTACTGTTGATACTCTTCCTAAAATTATCATAGCCGAGATGAACAGTTTCTTTTGAGATGGGGCCTCCTTCAGGAACTATGTTAGTTTCAGAGAGGGCAAGCCGGGTGAGCAAAAGTTCTTCAACTTAAAACAATTTTTGCAATTTTGGAAAATGGTACTTGATCTCAAGATATCTCAAGTGAAAGAATCTGTACCAATGATTTGTTTCTACTACAACAAAAACAGCCTTCAAACTGTTGGTTGTTTCCAAACTGGTTTTGATTGAAATTCCTTTTTTTCAGCAAACTGGGACCGTTCTTTCCTTTTTTTCGGGGATTTTGGTTTGAACTCTCCAATATAGGTTTTTGTTGGCTGCTCCAATGCATAGGGGTGGGTGACATTTTGTTGGTTTCTTGAAACATCAAACTGTATGGAGATATCCAGGTTTTTTTCACTGGTAAAAATAGAAGTCACTGGAGAGTGCTGGGATTTTGATAGGCGATAGGCATTTATGGTATGTTTAAGGAGATATATATAAGATTCCTGATGTGTGGCAGAAATGGTTGGATCATATTTGACTACAGAAATGTACTAAGTGTTGCAGTTTGGTTGGGGGAACTTCATTTCATTTGACCCGAAATCATGCTTCTGAGCTTCACATTTCAAGAAGTCACAAGAAAACAATCAAATTTGAAAAAATAATTCCCAGAATATGCTGTTTCCACTTGGGAAGCGCAGCCAAGATAGCTGCCAAATGTTGACCTTCACGTGGTTGCCACCTCGCTGTTTGGATTGGTTCAAAAAGTTCAGGTGATGCGTGCAATGGCGTCATGGCATGTATCTGGGCCATGTTTGGGGCAGTTGAATCTGGCTGCCTAAAAAACACCAAAGCCTCCCTTTAAACTTTCCAAGAATGACACATTGTGAATAGTAGCATAGCCATCATGACCCCTTCAACTTTGCTTCGTTGTTTTTTTTTGTGTGTGTGTGTTTTGCTTTGAGTGGGGCCTTGGGTATAAATTGTACACCTGGGTATCCTAGGTTGTGTTCACCCCCTCAGTGTGTGAACGCAGAACTTCCGGAAATCTTTATCTTCTCGTTTTAGTTTACAGCTGAAAAATAGAATCCAGGTTTTGGTGTGTTTACTCAGATCTACAGTTGCAGTCCTTGTTGTTGTTGTTGTTGTTGTTGTTGTTGTTGTTGTTGTTGTTGTTGTTGTTCTTGTTGTTCTTGTTGTTCTTGTTGTTCTTGTTGTTATTGTTGTTGTTGTTGTTCTTGTTGTTCTTGTTGTTGTTGTTGTTGTTGTTGTTGTTGTTGTTGTTGTTGGTGGTGGTGGTGGTGGTGGTGGTGTTCTGTGTATTATTCTTATTACTGCTCTTGTTCATCTTATGTTTCTTCTTCTTATGACTAACCGACGGTCGAGTCTCGCCATGACCCCAAGGTATGGCTTCAGGTTTACCTCAGTTGCCAGAAGAGTTTGGGAAACCCAAAAGGAAGGAGCAAAGGTTTTTGCACCATCCAGGGAACGAGGAAACATATCAAATCCGGAACATCATCGACTCAAAAGTCCTTTTTTTGGGGGGGATATGTGATCGTTCCCAGGAGGGTAAGGTTGGAAAAGAGATAATTTTTGGGAAAGTTTTGTGTTTTAGATGTTGTGGCGCTTAAAGTTCTCTTCTTCGCGTTTGAAAGAGCTTGCCCATGTGCAGCTTGGTTAAATCCTCCAGTGCTGGCGATGGCCGGAACTACGAGCAACCAGATGCAGTGGATTTTATCCTAAAATAATCTCAAATTATGTCTATGAGATGTTGTGGTGTTTCTGAACATAGAATCCTCACACATTTCTTTCACAGCATTACAATGTGACAATAGATGATGTTACTTGAACAGTTTTTCTGCATTTTATTGGAAGCTCATTTTTCCATTGGCCAATGTGACGTAGCATAGATCCATTGCTGAAAATCAATCACGGTTGTTTGCCCAACAAAAAATTGTCCATATGCTCCATGGGACTGGAATATTTACCTACAATGGATCGGCAAATATTGCAATCCCATGGAGCATTTGGATTGGCCGTTGCAGCTCAAGGGATTGGTGTTTTGGAGCTGTGAACGTTTTTTTCTTTTTGCCAAAGTGCCTCTTTGGAAGTCCCATCCATGATTTCCCATGAAACGACGAGGAACATGTTGTTCTTATCCTGGGATCTGTCTGAAAAGGTATTGATTGGTGTGCAAAAAATGGTGGTTTCAATGATTTGTTCAATTACTTTTGCCTCTGATTGCTGGAAGATTTACGATTGCGATTCAATTTGTTTCAGATCTAGGTCCAAGTGGTGGTTTCCAAGATTTGTTTATTCCCATATCTGGGGAGATGAACCAAATTGACTAACATGTTTAAGAAAAGGTTGAAACCACCAACTAGAGATGGGTTGAAACTGCCCCCTAGATAGGTATCAGCCATTCTTGAAGAAAGTAGGGTTCTCTCGCACAACTATAGTCAGCTCACTTGGTCTCTACTGCGATTCCTTGTGCCGTGACTTTAGGTCTTTGCTGTGGGAAGAGATCACGTCCATCTTACGAGGCAAAATATCACTGTTGGAAGGAAGGATGATTTGGAAGAGTTGTTGTTGTTGTTGTTGTTGTGGTGGTGGTGGTGGTGGTGGTGGTGGTGGTGGTGGTGGTGGTGGTGTTTTGTATACACCCCTAACCAAAAAAACACAAGAAAACACTAGTGTCGCCTGGAACTCAATAAGTTTGATGTTTCTTTTCCAAGCGGTACAGTCACCTTCAGATTCCATCTGGGGTTTTCATGGGTGTAGTGTAGGTTTGTTTTTTCGGGGTGTTTTCAAGGGCAACGAAACGGCCATCATGGATTTGATTCAGAATCTTTTGGTCATTCCCAGGACAGGGCCCCGACCCGGGTCAACTGGGTCAACTGTTCTGAAAAAGTATGCCGGAGCCAAAAGAACTTAAGGAAAAACAATGATCTAGGTGGTGGCAACTCAAATATTTTTTATTTTCACCCCTATTTGGGGAAGATTTCCAATGTGACTGATATGTTTCAAATGGGTTGAAACCACCAACCAGATGATGTTCTGTTTAAAAGAAGATGTGTTTTATAAAACCATATACATGTTTCATATGTTAAAAAGAACAAATGTGAATTTGAATGCAAACATATATAAACATATCCTATATTTTCAAACCCAAGACCCTACGTGCAAGACAATTCTGATGGATGTTCATAGCATATTTGGTCACTGTTCTGAAGCACCTGTACTTTGAAGTTTGAATTTTGGGGTCGGAAGGCTGCTGTGTTCAGGGAGGACGTAACTTAACGCCCAAAATTTTCACATGGGGAAAAAACACCGCCCCCAAAACGCCGTCACAGGTGATGTTCGAATGGGTGCCATTGTGTTACGCCTGAAATTGGTTTTACAACTGCATCGCCAGGGACAGGTGCGGTTTGCTGCAGCTTTGTTTCGCTTTCAAGTTCTGCCAAGATTTTTCTTATGCCCCCAATGACCCATGACCCATGGGACGTGTTTCTTCGTTTTCACCTGCACATGATTTTCGTTGATTTGTATGGGAAATTAGTAGGTAAATATAATATCAGTCACATGGATGCGATGGGATGGGAACCCGGTTGGGTGTCTTAAAGAATCGTAGGGAATGATAGAAAACAATAGGGAAAATTAGAGATCCTTCCTTTTTGGCTTATAAGATTTTGCAAATGCAATATTCTGATTTATGTGTCAATATGTGTTAAGATTTCCCATTTATGGTTTCCATTTCTTTGTGACATTTGCCCATAATTCCCTATGAAAGTGTCAAGATTTCCATATTACCTTTGCAGTTGTCATAGATTTCCATGTATAATTTGTTAAGATTTCCCATATGTTTGTGACATATGTCAATATGCTTAGTGTATATTCTTCCAGTAGCAAGTCATGATGCTTCCCTGGTCCACCTATCCACGTTAGTTGCAGTTGATGGGAGTGAAGTCCACTTTTTTAACCCACCTTTTAAAGATGCGAATTATTGGATTTCTTTGGAAATAGGCTTTCAATGGGCAAACAAGTAGTTGTTGTTTTTGTTAGGTTATTATATGAAGCAAATTGCTTCATGAGATAGCCAATTGGTTGATGTATTCCATGAGGGATTGTAGTTGGTTTTTAGAAGGGTAGGTGTTCGACCCTTACCTAAGTCTCGAATTGGATGGGATCGAGCCATCGGGAGTCAAGAAAAAGGGGACTTCTGAATTAGATGATCAGATGATTGAAGGGAAATCTGTTAAAAAAAACGGGCCATACATGACTAAACGTCTCAATGTTTGATTCCAGAACTGTATTTGATGGCACTGCCACTGCAGTATGATGGGTAACAATGGGTGACCTGAATTTGTTGTTCTGTTTTTCCCTCCTTCACAAAAGTCTGCAAGTTAAGAGATGAAACCAAGCAGTTCTTGTTAGTCTGTTGACGTGTAGTGTTGATATAGAAGACAATACTGTGATGAATTTGTGGGATTCTGTAGGTGCTTACAAATGATATCTTTCGGAAAGCACACTCAAACCCCTGAAACACAAATGTGTCGGTTTCCAACCATCAACTATCAGCCATCTCATTTTACATGCCACAAACAAATTCAGTAATAATCGGCAATCACCACCTCGATAAAGCAAGTTCTTCTTGGGAAATCTATTTCCCTATGATATCCATCTTAGGAAATTGATTTTCCCGGTGACAATCCATTTATTTTGGGTCACCTCCTTGATATCTTACATAGATAATTACTAAAAAATAAAGATTTGGAAAAGGTAACTCCTTTTGAATATGGTGATCTTGCCCTATGGATCCAATCACCTTGTCAGATGATGAGCAAGGGGTGTATATATAATCACCACCAAAACGCAAGGTATTTTGGTTCCATTGCCATTCTCAGTTTCGGTGCTTGGATCCCTAGGGTTGGGTATCTCTTCGTCAAAATTTCCGGCGTAAAGAGTCGGTTCCCTCCCGTGCCTTTCGTTCAACAACCCATCGCGACATCGCTCCGAAATCTGTAGCTCCAGGGTGCTCCTGATGGATGGAATCCTGAGGTGGGAAACGCCCAAAAAAACACCCCGGAAATCACTAGGTTAATAAGGATCCTGATAATGGTTTATTAAAATCTGAACTGGGTAGTACAGTATACACCCCCGAAAACACACATGGAACCTGAAAATCACCTGTTTGAAAAGAAAAATCATCTTCCATCCTTGGGGAAATGGTTCCCATTTTGACTAGCGCATATTTTTCAAATGGGTTGGAGAAAAACCACCAAGTAGAAATCATTGTATGGAACCTAAAAAACTCATCCAGTTGAAAAGGAAAATGATCTGAACCATCCACCTCCATGTGTTAAGATGATATAATCCTAATATTCGGAATGTATAATATCAATATAACCCATCCAGGATCCGTTTGTATGTCCTAAGAGTCCGGGATTTCCCGAAAACACTCCTATGACCTGGGGATGGGATTTTTCGACCGTCAATCCTATTCTTCTGGGATGTCCAATGTACTTAGCAACTGGGTTATAAACCTTATATAAGTAGGTTATAAGTCCCTTAAGTAGGTTATATCCCAACTTACTAACTAGTTACTAACTTCAATGGACATCCAAGTAGGGATGGGTCCTGGATTCTTGGGGTAAAATATATAGCGACCGAAAACCACGAGTTTTCACTCCACAATTTAGCTGAGGCAGGGCAATCCCCTGAAAATTTTGAGGGAAATCTAGGTAGGTGAAACACTCTAATTTGGCCATTTGTATATGATATTGTACAAGATGCTGTTTTTTTATATGATAAATGAGTTGCTATGTACAATATGAACGAGTAAAAAGTAAGAGATAATGATATGTTGTATGATATAATCAGACAAATAAGAGCATATGATATGAATTAGTCCTGACATGACACAATATAAATATTATTTACGATCACATACTCTGATATAATATGGTACGACAAAATCCGTTCTGATATGATATGATATGATCTAATTTGATTTACATACGTACATTCTTTATGTTGATAACATGACGGTTTATATTATTGGCATTCTTTCAGGTGGTTTCAAAGGCTTTTGGAATGTTCATCCTGAACCTTAGGGACGAGTTTTGTTTTCGGCAGCTTTGTCGTCCCTTTGTTCGAGACTCTATTTGTCCATTCAAACTAACAATAGTTGGATGGACCTAGGTTCTTGAGTAGTTTTGGCTATGTAACTTTTGAAGTTTTGAGTGTACTGGCCATTTTCAGATGGCTCACCCATTGAAACTCAAACCTTTAGCCAGGGACCCACGGTTTCCCATATATACGTATTTAAAATATATAAGTTATATGTATATATGAATCTGTATGTATATGGTAGCAGCTGGATGTTCTCTCATTCCTCAGAGGCTGCATGTTCTTAGACTTTGATGGGTGGCATTCTTTTGGGGGAAACGCTACATATGACAGGGGGAACTGCAGTATGAGTTTTAATGTAGTTGTATTACTTCCTATTAAAACTAATGTGGATTTCCAGACTTGCCATCGCCATTGTGTATATGGATTGGTAACAAGATTTGTTTGCAACACTGTTTTTTTTTGCTATTGTTTTATTGTGTTTTCCAAAATTCATGGATCAACGGATCATGAATAATGATGGGAGAACGGGTCGGGGCGCAAATATGCAACACATGCAAAATTGCACCGCTGAGCAACAAAGTGCGGATAAGAAGTTGATTCAGTGAATGTGATTTTATTATGCAGACTGATGTTTACTGATTTTATATCAATCCTTCCATTTGATTTAAGAATCTATTCACTTCTGTGTTTATGTATGTGCTTTGACCAATTCAGTGTTGTTGATAGTGTATTTGCTATTGAGTTATTCCATGTATTTACCTTATCATTTCACTGCTACAGCGAAATGTTTTTTTCTTTTGATTTTATTTGTTTGTTGCTGGATTGACTGAATAAATATGTTTTTTTTCCGCACACACACATCTATTTATGTTCCGGTATTGTGTGCATTTCTCAACATCCCTTACATCGCATCCCTTTTTTTTGTTTGTACCAGGCCGATTTCGTGGCATGGGCAAATCACGGTTGGATGCTCAGAGATGCTATTGGCGCATCGCAGTCCCCACAATCATGGACAAAAATGATGAATATGACGATGAAATTCCAGGAACCCTAAAGAGATTATGTTTGAGATTTGAAGATCTAATTTCTGCGGCGTTTCCATTTTGTGTTAGGATAAACCCATGGCACAAAACTCCTCATAGATACCTATGTCATGTCAGTCTTCCCTTATAGATACTGATGTGGCAAGTGTAGGATTCTGAGACATTGAGCAGCCCTTTGCACGGCTGAAATTTAACATAGATACCGTGATACTCCAAATAGCCATGTTCAATAGGAGGTACCTCTCCCAAGCCATCATGATTGGGTATCGAGGTTACATTTGCATTGAAATTGCTAGTTTCTAATTATCTCGTCTTGACACCATGCTGTTATTTATTCAAATCGCAAGACTCTTGTTTGATCCATATATTTTCAAATGTGTTCTTGAACGTTGGTTAGTTTTCGTTTTCTTTACCAAAAAAAAGGATGCAGATAAGTCAGGATTGACCAGGCCCAACGTTTGAAGAATGCTTGCCACAACTCGTTTCTCGCTCGTCATGTGTTTTCCATCACAAGCGGACCATGCAAAAGGTTGCGACTCGCCAACGGGTCAGTTATTGACCTTGGAAGAGGCGATCGAAACATGGGATTTGGGGAGGAACAAAACATGGGGCAACTTTGGACTATCACCAACGATCCTTAGGGGACTATCACCAACGATCACCAAATATTTTTTTTGGAATTTTCACCCCGAAAATTGGGGAAGATGAACCCATTTTGACGATCATATTTTTCAGATGGGTTGAAAGCACCAACTAGTGGATGTTGGTGGTGTGTTTCTTGGTGGGGGGAGAAATTCTGGGTGGGTGGGTGAGTGGTTTGGTACACCCCTGAAAAATTGAGATTTTCTGGAACTTTGAAGGTTTGGTCGGTTTGGTTCAGATGATTTTTCCGAAATCCATTGGGTGAGTTTTGGGTCCATGTTAATTTTTAGGGGTTGTATGCAAAAAGAATATCCAATACAAACAGATTGGTTTTGATATCGATGACTGGAGAGTGTACAGGATTGTTGGATGTTGACCCGTGGAACGGATAGGAGACTTGAGAATTTGGAGCTACTTGTACGAGTGACCAGCCCTCATGAAAGTTAGTTTAATATGATACTGCGATGTTTTTGAGAGAATGTTCATAGATTTCTTGGGGCTTTAATATTTTGACGACATGTTTTATGTTGCATTTGAACTTCTTTTATTCTCGGAAATATTACCTTACGACATGTTTTATGTTACATTTTTACCGGCTATATTAGCTTGAGGGAGTGTGTTTGGATCGCTGGTTGTTGTTAGCTTTGCAAATTATCCACCTTCACCTTTGAGTGATTCATCACCAAAAGAGTGAATTCCTTTCTTGACTGGCATTTTTAGAAAGGGATGGCATGGATCCTACTATTGGTGGCAACCAGAAATCCGGCGATGAACCCCGTGGGATGGTGCCAAAACCTTGTAAATAATGGGATTTTAACTACCGACCTCAACTGGTTTTGTCGCCGGATTTCCGAACCACCAACAGTATCACCCCCCCGTCTTTACTATCAAACACATGTTGGTGGTGTAGCGATAGGACAAGCCGGCAGGTTTTCTGGGGTGGTTTTGAAGATCCCTTGAAATGAGACTCTTGTATCTCTTGTACGGCCCACCGGAACAAATGCTGATTAATCAATCCCTAAAGGCGCCCTCATTTGCTGGGAGGGGTGGCATTCGAGGGGTACCTTTATATTCCCATGAATGATTGGAGAGGTGATCCATTGATCCATGGGAATTACGTACAAGTTTCACCCCGGATCCATTTAATGGGCGATAATATCACGAATTGGAGTGGTTGGTAAAATGATGATGCCAGAAGGATCCGTTTGTATGTCCTAAGAAAGGCATTATATATCTACAATCCACTTTTCTGGTCATGGGATTTGGATTTGGACCATCAATCCTTCTAGGAAAATATGGAGGGGTCTGGATTCTCAGGAATGTTCCCCTTCCAAACAGCCTAAATGGCTTATAAATGTGGTTTACTAACTAACCACTTACTAACTAAATGATGATGAACTTTCTAGAGTGGTTCTATCCCCCAAGGACTGCCAAAACCTCCTGCAATTCTCCCAGGATGCTGCACTACTGGATTTGTTGGGAGGAAGTACTTTGGTCATCCAAGTGCTGAAATTTTCGTCGTGGAAGGTGAGTTGTTGCAGGTTGGAATTAAGATCAAATTTATTCGGATGTTTGCAGCAATGTTTAAACATGGCTGGTGGTGGTTTCAAATATGTTTTTTTTAGATGTTCACCCGTATTTGGGGAAAGTTTCCAATTTGACTTTAATATTTTTTCAGATGGGTTGAAACCACCAAGCAGGTAAACATTGCTTGGTTTTATTTACTGATGGATATTATTTATGATACCAACTTAAGCCAGTATAATGTGTGATGCGTTGTTTCGTCCATTTAGTGCATGTGTTTTGTGGCCTGTTTTGTTTTATTTAAACTTGGTCCATGTACTGCAAGGATATGTAGGTCCATTTACTGACTCCTGGCCATGAAAAGACATGCGATGGAAACCACAAGACTTGCCCAAGCAGTTCATTGACACCCTTCCACAACAACAACAACAACAACAACAACAACAACAACAACAACAACAACAACAACAACAACAACAACAACCACAACAACAACAACAACAACAGCA
>DF240874.1:72010-97579 GCA_000507305.1 Breviolum minutum Mf 1.05b.01
CAACAACAACAACAGCAGCAACAACAACAACAACAGCAGCAACAACAACAACAGCAACAACAACAACAACAACAGCAGCAACAACAACAACAACAGCAACAACAACAACAACAAAGACTAAAGCAAAATCAACATCAACGTCTACTACTACGATTCTCAGTCTACTTCCGCTTGTCCAAGGTATGGAGGAAGCCAACTGGCAGTCAGGGAACCCGAATTCGAAACGCAGATCTGAAACGTCCTGTTTTTGTTGATTCACAAAAGCGGGAAGTTTCCCTTACACCACCGAAAAATACCCACCCCCAAAAAAACTAGCATGATAATTGGAAGATCCACCATTTGGAAGATGTATTTTCCATTGCCATGTTAGGTTTTTCGTGAGTGTAACGGCTGGAAGCTGAAAATATTCTCCGAATTTGGGAAAAGGAGAAACATCGACATAAAACACCAATTTTTTGAGGCTCCAGCCGTTAGTTTTCAAGGGTGTATAGTTTTTTTTTAATGGTAGGAGATCCATTATCCTATTCCATGAGTAGGGATCCCACCCAAAGAATTGACCGGAAGACTTAAGTTTGCCATTTGTTTTATTTGAATTGTTGAGTGGTAATAGCGGGTGGTACTGTTCATGGAAACCATCCTGTCCGAGTTGATATGGTAAATCATCCCTTTATTTACCAAGTTTTATACATGCCAGGGGGTGCAGGAAGTCTTACATCATAATAGGATAATTTTGATTATTTTTTCAATCAATTGAACAAGGGGCTGAGAAGACCTGAAAACCTGGTTTGAGGAGGGTATTTGTGAATATGTGACAGTCGGATATGGAGGGCATCCTGAGATTTTGTGGAAAAACAACCGGACTTAGACATTACCCTTGTTGTATATCACTTTTTGTATCTCAATCTCCATTTCTATCACTATTCTTAGTACGTACAGTAATGTATATATCAATATATCATATGTATACATAACGTAAAATATTGTTTTTTGTTGTGTAGCTGCCCAGGTTTCAGAAAAAGGTCATGTAGGTACCCCAGGACCTGTACAAAGGAACCGCCATTTCTTTTTTTTGGGTATACTCGTATACTAAACCAACAATACAAAACCTGCTGGATCGTTAGAAGATTCCAAATGATCCTATGATTATCTTTGGTGTTGGGATAGATAGAAATCATCTAAGTACATAAGTATCCCAGTTTGTATACTTGGATGATTTCTATCTATCCCAACAACAAAGATACTTTTCATGTAAATCATATAGTTTTCAAGACTGGATGATTTACATGTTTCCCATATATATATATATATATTCTTCAATGGAAGTTCTGAAGTTTTTGTGGGACGGGGTGCATCCTTCAAGAAGCATTGGAACATGGTGTTGCTTGCAGCAACAATATATCAACCGCATCCCCGAATCTCAAATCTTCTTTTTGTTGGTAGGCCGACCAACAAATTCGTATAAAGATGAGTGCCATGTGCGATGTTTTAGAACTCCTGGATGTTTTCTTTGGTTGTGTTACTAGCCAAATGAAAAGGTCCCAGTGAAATCCATTCGTTTCTTACCAACCCTAGGGATCCTGGTCTCACCAAACATCAGATGATGAGCAAGGGGTGTCCTTCATCACCGAATCGAAACGCAAAGTATAGATATTTAGGTTCCATGAAACCATTCGTTGAGCTAGGATCCCTAGGGAGATGATTCAATCAAAACAGGATGATTCTCCCCCTACCATTATCCTCCCCCTACAGATGATTCAATCAAAATAAAATAGCCATTTTTGCTTGGTGACTTTTGTTTTTTGACACCCTTGCAGCTTCGCCGGACTCCCGGGTGAGGCTCCGTGCGCGTAGCGCTGTGCATCGTCAATTGCTACAGATTTCGGCGGTGCGGTGGGCAAGGATTTGTTGGTTAATGGATTTTTTTTGAAGAAAACCACCAGTTTTTTTGGTTTACATGGTGTTTTTCAAAGAAATGACCATATTGATCCATATACAGTAACGTTAATATATTTACATATATATATATAAATTTATTTATGTATATATTATATATATACACAGTTTTTTGATACGCAGTTTTGCTATCAATCACACAGTGTTCTGTTTTGGGACGTCAACATATTACGCGTATGTTTTTTCCAGCATTGACCCGATGATATACATCATGTATACAGGTTTGTTAGATATGGAACTTGACTTGTCTTTCCTCAAAATTAGCAGAGCCAAAATTAGCATAGCACATAGCACCCTATGAAGGTCGTTGGAAAGATTAATTTTCTTTTCTATAAGTGGGATGTGTTACCTCGCTGGAGGGCACTCAAAATGATTTGTTCTAAAAAATGGAGGCATGACTTCTGTGTTTGTGAATTGGACGCAAAAAAAAACAAACCCTACCAGAATCCATATAATGTAAGCTACTTTTTGATGGATGACCTGTGGGCAAAGGTGTGGATTTGTTTTCTGGAATCCTCGTTTTTCACGCCAGGTAGTGTATCCCCCAAAGCAACACGATTGTCACAATACACGTACAACACATCGTTTTTGCATCTCTTACCATATACTTCAATATTGCCAGAGTCAAATGCAACAATACCACTTGGCCACATGGTGATATTTTCTGAATATAGATGCAACTGCATGAAATTCCATTGTCATACTATCACAACCATCGTGGAGTAGACAGAAAATCAAATCCTACCAAGTTCAATGTTTGGCCTCCCCTCCCTTGTGCCAACTCCCCTTGTGCTAACACAAATCTATTCAAGCTGCAGCATGTTCCCGAAAGGAACACATGCTTATACATTGGGTTGCATCCCAATCCTGAGATACGAATTCTCCTTGTTTTTTGACACCAGGCTGACTGCCATATCTGGCCTCGAAGGTATGACAAAAACGTTGTGAAGCACGTGCTGGCTTCAAAACCTTCGTCGGTGGCAAAAGCACCAGAGATAGAACCATGGGTTGGTGAGCCGGAGACTTTTGACAAGCTGGTGGATGCCTACAATGTGGAAGCGAAAATACCAGGCAGAACCCCTGGAACAACACTTTTCGTGGTGAGATCCATCAAACGGGATGGAACCATTGAAGCTAGCTTTAATGTTCAACGGGGCTTCTTTCACTTCTTTTGACGAGCCTTCAGCATTTCATCTCGAACCTTTACTTTACAGCCAAGGATCAAACACAGCCGAACCAGCAATGGAGACTGTTTATTGTGCCTTGGCCTTTGAATCAGCTTGCATCATGTTCAATATACTTTAAACTTCTCATTCAACTAGGGTTCAGAAAACCAGAAAAGAAATACAGAAATGACACTCTTAACCAACAAGAAGACCTGACATAATCCAAAACCCTTAACCAATACATGATGTTTTGATTTTAGAAGAAATATGGTATAAAAAAACGTTATACTACAATGATACAAAAATATGGTTTCCTAATTCCGGTACACAAATTTACAATATGATACGATATCTAATTATACAACTTTTACAATATCCTTCTGAAATATTTCATTGCAATAATACGATCCAACATAGATCCCTGGTTGGTGGTTTCAAATATTGTTTATTGTCTCCCCTACCTGGAGGAATGATCCAATTTGACGAGCATATTTTCAAATGGGTTGGTTCAACCACCAACTAGATCCTTATTACTATATATGGTTTTTTACACCAGGTCCATTGTTCTTAAACCCTCCCTTAAACCCGCCAGGCTCGAGGTCATGTGACCCAAGGCGATGTGGATACAGGCGGGAAAAAAAAACAAAGCGTTGGGCGGATTTTTTTGTTCATTTGGGGAGGGGTGAAGATGTGAAGTAAATGTGAATTACCCTCCAGGAAACTAACATATCCCCAAAAAATGGCATTTTGAAGATGATTTTCCTTTTCCAAAGGTGGGATATGTTAATCCCCTGGAGGGTAAATGTAATAACTACCCTAAAAGAAAGGAACGGGACCCATTTTTTGCCTCCATGATTATGGGAGGAAAGGTAAAAAGATGGCTTTTTCCCTTAAGGATCCGTTTGTATGTCCTAAGAAAGGGATTATATCTACGATCCTTTTCTGGGGATGGGATTTGGACCATCAATCCTACTCTAGGGAGGGGTCTGGATTCTTAGGGATAATTGATATGCAGTGATATAATTGCTATAATTGTTGAAAGGAGCCGATTTGAGCCTTGTGATCCCAGCCATTTTTGGCTCACCAGGGGTGTGTGGTATAAAAAGTTGGCGCTCGTGCAGTTTTAGTGGCAGCGGAGCTTTTGGTTGCGATCCAGGGGCTGCTGGCGGCTTGAGCAGGGCACACCCCTGTGAGCTGGTGTGGGCGTGGTGGGATGCAGACCTACTACGCAGCGTTGGCGGCTGACGATGAGGGTGATGGTGAAGATAGAAGAGATGAGGTTGGGGATGGGACCCCGGAGGCTCATGGTACCCCTCCATCCTCGGGGCAGTCACGATCTGCCATGGGTTCAGGCAGAGGAAGTGGAAAGGGCCGAGGAAGTGATGGTCAGCTGGGAGGAACACACCGTGCCAGCAATGTGGAGCGCTACGAGATATGGTCGGAAAGGAGCGCTGGATGGTCCAGCAGTCAAGATCCGGAATCTGAGGATTGGTGGGGAACCGGATCGCAGTGGGAAATGTCGTCAAATGAGAACTGGTCGAGGCATAGTGACCGAGCCTGGAAAAACTACTATGTGAGGGATAGTGGAAACTGGGAATGGGTCAGGCCTCGTGATGGTTGGCATGAATGGCATCGAGATAACCAAGGACCTCGTTACGGTGGAGAACGAGACCATGATGCAGCTCATCGAGAAGGTGATGATGACGGACGAGTGCGACGTTCGGGACAAGTACGACGTGATCAAGGAGCTCTTGAACATGGTGAGGAGCAGCAGGAGGACCCGGGCTCACCAGTATCGGTGAGATGCCGGAATGTGGGGGGCGAGTTGCCCAGTGGCGAGTTGCCGCCTGCAGGGAAGGCTGCGGAGAAGCCGGTGGCGGGAGATGTCCGAAACACGAAGATATCTTCCAGCTACCCCCCGATCTTTCGGGCGAAGCCTGGCGAATCCTACAAGGAGTGGAAGAGAGCTGTGGGATTCTGGTTGGGAGGAGAGGCAAATACGTTGCCCCCTGAGTTGGTGGGACCGAGACTGATGGTTCAACTACGTGATCGAGCTGGTCAGCTGGTGCATCACCTGTCCAATACCGATGTGAACCACAAGGATGGCATGAAGACCATTATGGAAACGTTAGAGAAGAGCCCAATCATCCGCCAGCTGGACAGGCACAAGGTGGATCAGCACCGGAAGAAGTTGATGCAGCTCAAGAGGTTTCCGGGAGAGAGTTTGGAGTCGTATGTCACCCGTGGCTCCATTTACCGAACGCAGCTTCAAGCCTTGGATCATGAGATGCAGATGGGAGAGTGCTTCTATACGGGTCACTTGCTTGATAATGCCAAGTTGACCCGCAAGGACAAGGTGATGGTGAAGACACGAGCTGGTTCGGACTATGAGGAGGACATCACGAATGCGATGATCGAGTTGGCCCCGGAGCTAGAAGGTGAGAGCGGCTATCCCATCGGTAGCTCAGAACCTAATGTGGCAGCTCGTCAAGGTGACGAGTTCTTGCTACAGAGATCTGAGCACCATGGCAGTCGCTTCAACAACCGGAAGGAGAACAAGGATACCTATGCCATGGACTTGGATGGTCCGATATGGGAGGAGGCACCGGAGCTGGATGAAGTCGGCACGGTGCTCAATGGTGAAGAGGAACCTGAGGACCCTGAACTGGTGCAGGCAGAGCATGATGCGATGGTGATGCATCACAAGGCCAAGCAGAGGATTGCAGAGATCCGGAAGTTGCGCCAGTACTTCAAGAAGCCGGATCCTGAGGAGAGGAAACGTATCATTGCGGAGAAGATGAAGACTTCGCCATGCCATCGATGTGGAGAGCTTGGACACTGGAGTAGAGAGTGTCCACAAAAGATCAATGCAGCAGGAGTTACTATGTCCAGATCGAGCTCTACACGCGGTCCTTCTGCCGAAGATGACTGGGCGGCTATGGTGGCGCTGTGCTACCGAGACAATGCCAAGTCCGATAGAGGTTACAAGACGCTTGCTGCCGCGGTTGGTGGGAACCCCAAAGAGCAGAAACCCTGCATGACTGTTAGGAAATCCCTTGTATGCGGGAGACCTTATGAAGCCTTTTGGAGTCAGCATGAATTGGTGCGGAAGGTGATAGTCGACTTGGGATGCGTCAAGTCGGTGGTGGGGGTCAAATGGATGAGACAACTATTGACCGAATGGAAAGATCAACAAAGATGGTTTAAGGTATGTCCTGAAAAGGAGGTTTTTCAATTTGGGAATGGTGAAAGTCTCGAGAGTCGGTATGCAGTTCAATTCGAAGCCATCATTGCGGGTGCACACGTGATCATCAACATGTCAGTGGTAGAAGGTCATTGTCCACCATTATTATCACGGCATGCGTGCACACAGTTGGGTTTGAACATTGACTGTGGTACACATTCATTCAGTTCTAAGAAGATGAATATCAAGAAGTTCGGACTATCACAAGCATCTAATGGTCACTATTTGCTAGAAGTTGGAGGCTTCGAGGACACTGAGGTTGGAGACATACCGAATGACTTTAAGATGACACCAGGTTGTGAAGCATGGATCATTCGGCCTGCAGTGCAGAGGATCGAGCGGGAAACCTCGAACCCCCAGTGCGAAGCACCACGTTCTCGTCCAGTTGCGGCTGTTGATGGCGGTGGCATCTGCGGCGCTGGGCACCACCAAGAAGAGCGAGAAGACCGTGAAGGAATGCCCCCTTTGCGGAGATCCAGGTCACCGCGGACGGGAGTGTCCGTTGCTGAGCCCAGACACCGAGGAGGAAGAGATGAAGGTGGATCAAGGGTATGCCGAGGGCACGAGGAAGAAGGCGAGCCAACCAGCCTCCAGTCCAATGCCGGTGACCCCGCCATCACGAGTGCGTCGACCTTTGGATCCCTACGAGAACGCCACCAAGGAGGATGCCAGTCCGGAATGGGACATGATCAGCGAGCTGACGCAGGAGGAGAAGCAGATCATTGCCAAAAGGAGGACCAAGACAGCTGCTACCAAGGCGAAACGTGCCACTCAGGCGGCACTGACAGGAGAGGCTGCGGACTTCCCCAGCCTGAGCCATGTATGGTCGTCGGAGGTCGCAATGAACATGGTGTTCTCCCTGGCTTCGAGGATGAGGGTGTTCCTGTGGAAGAAGCTGTTGTGGCAATTGCGTGTGAAGGAGGCAGTGGAAAGAACTATGAAAGGAGCTCGGTGGAAGCGCAACCCACGGTGGCTGTCTCGGCTGTTGGGGAAGGAAGTGGCTGCGGTATATGGTCACTACGGAGCAATGCGGCAGAAGATGAACAACCCCGACACCTGGCACCTGATGTAGAAGGACAGAGGAAGCAGAAGGAGGTACAGAGGCTGCAGAGAGGAGATGTACAGAGGATGAAGAGTGGTGTGGCTGCTGGATTGGCACGTATTAATGATGTGCTGAAGACAGCAGCTCAGGAGGTGCGCTTCGTGCTGCTGGAGATCTATGCAGGAACGGCCACTTTGACTAGGGTGGCCAATGAGAAGAATGAGAAGTGGATCGCATTGGAGCCAGTGGACATCCTCTATGGCTATGACTTGACGAAGTTGGAGGATCGCAAGCGAGTATGGCAGGTGATTGAGGAGATGCAGCCGGATCTCATCACGATGGCCATGCCTTGTGGCCCGTGGTGTCAATGGATGAACCTATGTGATCCCGACTTAGTTGAGGCAAAGAGGACGGAGAGCATGCCACTATGGCGGTTTGCACGTCAAGTGTGGGATTACCAGGTGAAGAGGCACCGCTTGGCGTTGACAGAGAATCCACTAGGCTCAGAAGGGTTGAAGCTGAAGTTCATGGAAGAAAGGAGGAGACTTCATCGGGCTAAGGTGGCCCAATGCTGCTTCGGCTTGAAGGTTGTAGAGAATGGCAAACCACATCGGAAGCTCACTGCATTCGATGTGACATGTCCAGTGATGGCGGCTGCTCTTGAGGAAGGAGCAGTATGCATGCACAGACCAGAGGAGCATCAAGTGCTGGAGGGCAAGGTGCGCTACAAGGGAGAATGGTGGAACCGTTCAGCTCTAGCCGGAGCATGGACTCCTCAACTATGTCAGCACATAATCCGGGCGGCACAGCGGTCGTTGGAGAAGGTGATTGAGGTGCCTCGATGTGCTCTACATGCTGAATGTGAATACGAACATCTATGGGAAGTGGCGGCCGTAGAGAGCGGCCATGTGGCTGAGGAGGAGCTGAGGAAGAAGATGGGCGAGATGGGCGTAGCCGCTGATCGCTATGGCTATGTAACCTTTGAAGGAGTGGGCCAACAAGTACCTCGGAGGATCAGAGCTGCGGTGGCGCATATCCACTCGACACTGGGGCATCCAGCCAATGATCGTTTGGTGAGGATGTTGCTGCTATCTGGCGCTGGTCAACAAGTCCTGGACGCAGCTCGAAATCTGAGGTGTGAGGTCTGTTCCATGGTACAACCACCTCGGGATGCACCACAGGTGGCTATCTCCAAGCCTTCAGCTTTCAACGTTCGAGTTTCTGGAGACACTTTCTACACCTGGGACACAGCAGGCACGAAGTATGCAGTGGTGCATTTCTTGGATGGGCTCACGGACTACCATGTGGCAGATTGTGCGGTGCATGCCGACTCCAGCTTTGCCGCTTCGGTGCTTCGGGACCAATGGTATGGCATCTTTGGGCCACCCGATGTCCTTTTGACAGATGCAGGTACAGAGTACTCAGGAGCGGTGGATGTCCTCAATGAGATCTTCGGAGTGAAGCATGACATCATCCCGGATGGTGCAAAGTGGAGGTTGGGGCAGGCAGAACGTCATGGAGCCATCTTGAAGCTGATGATGATGAAAATGACTCGAGAGATGAGCATCAACGGCAAGGATGGCATGAGGATGGCAGCAAGCGCTGCTTGTGCTGCGAAGAACCGTCTTTGCAATCATGGCGGTGTGAGCCCTCTACAGGCGGTGACTGGAAGAAACGCAGTCCTTCCAGCGTCGCTGATGACCCAGATTTGCTCCGGAAAGATGCGCTTCGTGATCAACGACGACTTGGAGAAGGAAGAGAGTTTGAGGAGAGCCGAAAGAATTCGGATGGCTGCAGTGGAATCCTTTCATTGGATTGATGCGCACACGACCTTGCGGAGAGCTTTGGCGGCCAAGTCTCGGCCACCCAAGCTGGAGATGTTGAGAGAAGGTGCGGTGGTCTATGTCTATGATCCACCAGCTAGTCGTCGAGGATTGGCGAGGAGGATGCAGGACAACATCAGCTGGCAAGGCCCCGGGACAGTTGTGTGCGTGGAGAGAGATCGCAACATACCCAACAGGATTTGGGTGAGGATGAAAGGGAAGGTCAAGTCAGTGCCCCTGGAGAAGATCAGACTCGCCACTGTGGAGGAGACAGTGAGCGGACACTTCATCAAGGAGGCACTGGAAGACGTGCAGAAGGAACTCACCTCTGGTAGAATGAAGGTGGAGCGCATTGAGAAGGATCCGGATGGCGAGAGAGAGGACAGGTCGGAGGATGATGATGACGAGCCGACCCCAACCACTCCCGAAGAAGGCAGCTTGGCAGGAGAATTCCAAGATGATGAGGAGCCAGAGGAGAAGGAGACTTACCGGATGCAAGTGGAGAAGAGGCTGCTGCAGGATGTTCCGCTGGGATTCCGGGCAAAGTCAAACAAGCCAGAGGAGGCCTCGAGTTCAGTGGACCCTTCACACATGCCATTCCAGAAGAAGCAGAGATTGTTTGAGAGGCTGACTGAGGAGCTACAGCCACCAACACCGTTGCAACATGCAAGGGTCCGTGGTGATTTGGAGGAGGCCTATGCCAAGTTGAAGACGGTGAGAAAGAAGCTCAAGACCCCTCAGCCCAAGCCTAAGGCGCAACCAGGCACCGTGCAGCAGAGGCGAGAAGTTGAGGAGAAGAAAAAGGCAGCGGCATTCATCTCCGAACAATTGAAGAAGAATGCCAAGGACACTGAGAAGTACATCGATTTTGAGGAAGGTGGGGTCAAAGAAGGAGATTCAGGAACAGAGGAGTCGTCCCAAGAAGTAGATGAGGAGGCTATGAAGCTGCGATGTGTGATCGCAGACATGGAGCGGGACGACTGTGACGGATATGGTAAGGCCGTGACTCAGGTCTTGCAACACTACGCCCTTTGGACCGCACCAGCAGGTCCGGCACAGGTGGACAAGTTGGTGGAGCAAAGTGAACTTCAGCTGAAGGCCGATGATCAGTTACTGGATGAGACAAAGTTGCTGACGGGCAAGATGAGGCTGGAGTACCAATGGAACCAGTTGGATGAGGAGTGGAAGAAGGCTTATGTGGAGCCTATCAAGAAGGCGTATCGCGTCTACTTGGAGCATGATGCCGTTGAAGGAGTACCTGAAGGACAATGGATCGAACCACGGAGGATTCTACCTTCAAGACTGGTGCTGACCAACAAAGGAGAAAAGAACTTGATTGGGGCCGAGTTGAAGGCGAGATGGATCTTTGGTGGACACAGAGATCCTGATGCTGGACAATACTTGACGTCGAGCCCTACGGTGAGTTTGATTGGTCACAATCTTCTGAACGCCATTGCAGTGCAGAAGAAATGGGTCATTTGCTACGAAGATGTTTCGGCAGCATTTCTTCAAGGGCAGAAGCTTCCGGAGGAGAGGGAGATCTATGTGAAAGTGCCCAAGGGTTACCCAGAGGAGGCTTTGGAGTATCTGGTGAACGGTTTGGGCAAGAATGTTCGTCAGGATGTGGTCAAGCTGACCAAAGGAGGTTTCGGGCTGCCGGAGAGTCCGAGATTGTGGTACCTCGAGTACAAGAGAACATTGTTGAGTCTTGGAGCGAGAGAGATGAAGCTCCTGCCAGGATTCTTTGTGTTCTACGATGCAAAAGGTCAACTGGAAGCACTGGCATGCATCCATGTTGATGACACGAGGTACGCTGGAGCTCCAACAGCTGAACGCATATGGAAGGCCTTGCATGAGCGTCTGGACTTTGGGAAGAAGAGGATGGCTACCGAAGGATGGAGCAAGTTCTGCGGAAGATTTGAGAGGCAAGATCCACAGACCTATGAGCTGTTCTATTCCATGGAGAACTACTGCAAGGACATTCCTATGGTGAAGGAAAGAGAAAAGCAGGACATGGAGCGCCTGGTGACTGATGCTGAGCGGAAGATGATTGCATCAGTGGTTGGACAACTGGCATGGGCAGCCAGACAGTGCCGCTATGATCTATGCTATGGTTGCTCGCATGTCCAGCAATTGGTTGGTGAAGGGAATGCTCAGGCCTTGACCATGCTGAACAAGGTGGTGCGACGCTCAAAGCAGAACGTGGTGGTGAAGGTTGGACAACTTGGATGTCCATTAGAAGAAGTGGTGTTTTTGTCCATTAGCGATGCAGCTTATGGATCGCAGCCACGAGGAGGAAGCCAAGGAGGAGTCATGGTGGCTATGGCGCACCCTGATGTTCAAAGCGGATCGGCACCGGTGGTGGTGCTCGAAGGAATGAGCGCCAAACTACAAAGGGTGGTGAGATGCAGTATGTCAGCAGAGCTTTCAGTGGCCGCAACTGCCTATGAACACGGAGATTATGTTCGGGCAGTGTTTGGAGAGATGACGTGCTCCAACTTTGTGCTGTCCTCATGGAAGATGACAGCAAGCCTTTGGAAGCACATCCTCGTCTTCGATGCGAAGGTGGCTTATGACGCTTTGCAGTCGGAATCCAGTCCGACAGACAGGAAGCTGATCGTTGACATTGCCATCCTACGTGAAGCGCTGGAGGATCCTCAAGGGCATTCCTACGTGCGGTGGGTACCGGGTCGTGAAATCCCGTGTGATTCCTTGACGAAGTGGTTTGGCAATGATGCTTTGCTGCGGGTTTTACAAGAAGGCACCTGGTCGCTGATGGATACTCATCTTGCAAAAGAACTGCGAGAAAGAGTTGCGGCCAGGAAAAGGCTTCATAAAT
This sequence comes from Breviolum minutum Mf 1.05b.01, assembly GCA_000507305.1. NCBI lineage: Eukaryota > Dinophyceae > Suessiales > Symbiodiniaceae > Breviolum > Breviolum minutum. The sequence goes on from DF240874.1 coordinate 84,078, forward strand.
CACAAGCCTCTACCAAGGGGGTTTTGTGTTGAAAGGAGCCGATTTGAGCCTTGTGATCCCAGCCATTTTTGGCTCACCAGGGGTGTGTGGTATAAAAAGTTGGCGCTCGTGCAGTTTTAGTATAATATATAGAATGTTTGCAAGTATATGTACTAGGTGGTGTTCAAATATGTTTTATGTTCACCCCTATTTTGGGGAAATGATCCAAGTTGACGAGCATATTTTTCAGATGGGTTGGTGAAAAACCACCAACTAGCAGTGTATATAGAAAAGATATGTCTTTCAATGGTCCACTTCAACAGGCTAACAAAAGAAGGGTTACACTGAATTGCCAGGTGTAATAAAGTCGACATTTTTCCAGATGTCAGACACGTTTGCGGTATTTTTTTTGGTGTTTTTCAAGGAAGTTGGACATGTTATTTTTGTTTTTTGGTTTATATACTGCCCAATGTGATGTGGAATATTTTTACATATAAGACAGATCATGAGGAACATGTCAAGTTCTCAATGTGCATGACTGTATGATTTACATGATCGCTGAATAGTCTGAAGAACAAAACGTGTCTTGCCTTCAGTGTAGACTTCTTTTGCTATTTAGGAAAATGTGCATGTTCCATGCAAAAGGTCAGCCAACATGGGATCAACGCATTGTTTTTTTTTTTTTTTTTTTCCGGCGTTTTCGTTTACGAAAGATTTGAGATTTTGGTAGGAAACACAAGTTATGCACCCCGGACCGAGATCATCAAAAGCGCTTCAAGCTGTAGAATCTTTGACACTGATGGATGAAACCTCGTTGCATCATCCATCAAAATTGATTTCCAATTGAAAAAAGAACATACACTCCCTGAAACTAACAGCTTGCCCCTGAAAATAGGCCGAAACCCAAAAGGAAACAATCGTATTCCAACCATCAATTTTCAGGGGTAAAAAATCTTAGTTTCAGGGAGGGTAAACCGTAAACCTGATTTTTTGTTGCCGCCATTTCTGTACTTTGTCAGGGTGGATGTTCTCACACCAATCCATTTCAGGATCCTGTTTTGTGAATTGACCATCCAAGAGTTATGATTCAGTTTGGTGCCGTACCATATCATTGTTCACACAACGCGACAAAAACTTCCACAAACTTCATCAGAATCAGCGTCTCTTTGTTCAAACAAAGTCTGACCCTGAAAATCCGGACCTGCCAAAAAAATAGATATCCACAGCTGGTCGCATCTTCCAAAACAACCTCCCAGTTGAAGGAGTTGCGTAGTTGCAGACGCTTCCAGCATTATGATAGGACATAGGGCTGTTGATTGACGTTTTGGTAAAGGGTCACCTGTCATTATATCATCTTTTTTTGCGATCCAATGGAGCCATCTAACCAAATGAGTCTTCACTACTGTGGATGGTTCAGAAATCCGGCGATCACCAGTTGATATGGTAAATATCCCGATTATTTACAACGGTTTTTTATACATGCCAGGTGGTTTATCGCCGGATTTTTTGAAGCATCGATAGTACCACCCCAAGATGGCATCATTGGCGAAACCTGCTTCCGTCCATCGGTCGGTGATGTTCAGGCCTTTCCCAGGTGGTCTTACAACGCTCTCAGCAGTTGGGAACGTTTGGGGCACTCAAAGATACCAGGTTGGGCCCAAAAAGCAGTTTTAAGTAGGGTGAAATACCCCCATTTATGCGGGTTATAACGCCAGTTAGCCATGTATAAGGTCACGAAAAACGGGATGCAAGCGTTTTAGTGGTGATTTGACAAAGGGTGCCAGTTGGGTATAATTACATTGGATCTAACCCCCAACTGAGCAACAGTCAGACATGCAGGGTTTACTTCGGGATTTTTGAGGCTAAAAATGTAGCGTCATCGTAGATGTAGGGTATACCGAACAAAGGTGTAATTTTCAAGGTCAAGCCCTTGGGAGATATCTTGAAAAATCTTCCTTCAAATCTTTTAATGATTTGGTTCATCCATGTTTTGGAATTGCAAAGGACATATCATTGGCTTCAAAGTTCAAACAATTTCAGTGTTTTCTATTTAAACCTCTTCAATTGGGAGGAGAAAAACTGCACTATATCCCTTCATAAGTGGCTCAGAGATTGCGGAATTCAATTGGCGCCGTTACACTTATACAAGGTGGGCCCGGAGCCAATCGTGAAATAAATGGGGGTGACATGGGCCCCCATAATTGACCAAAAATGAATTGGTAATTGGGGGCCTCACTTATAACTACAATTACACTCCTTGAAACTAACATAGCACCTGAAAATGGATGGTTGGAAGACTACTTTCCTTTTGGGAAGGCCTATTTTCAAGTGCTATGTTAGTTTGAGGGAGGGTGGGTACAAGTAATTGGCCTTGTGAATTGGGTAATTGGTAATTGGTACGCCGTAGAGTTATTTCACCCAAACTGAAAAAACTGGTCATTTTTTAGGAGCCCACCTTGTACCACTACAAAACCCCCCAAAAAACGGCTTTTGAACCATTCGCAAAACCAAAACCGAGAGGGTTTTCTCCGAGGCCGGGTCCTTCGGAACGTTGGGGCACCTCAACGTGGTAGGTTTTGGTGTCATGAGAAGCAAAACCCTAGAGATCCGATTGCTCACCGAAACTGAGAATGGTTTCTCACGGAAAATTCCAAAAAAATCTTGCGTTTCGTGAAACGTGGTGATTGTACATCCCTTGCTCATCTTCTGACGTTTTGGTGATTTGATCCCTACCAAAAAGATATTTTGGGACATGGAATATTCAACCCTGGGGGACTAGGTGGGTCAATAACAATATCTATTCATTTGTATGAAGGGAACCCGGTTTGTTTTAAACCTTCATGAGTTCCACGTCGTGAAACACTGTGTTTAATTAAGGCAAGGCACAAAATATCTGCGAATGCTATGATTTGTTTGTAGTGGAAGTATATATAGTTAGAGACCTTGTGAAATAGCATAATGTTGTTTTTTTGAAACAGAAACGTATGTGTGAAGACACGGTATGTTTAGTTGCATGTATGCAAGTCATTATGATGTTATTGTAGTTATGCAACACAATTTTAACATAGTCGTCTATGACTGTTACATGTCTTATTTATTTGATGATGGGTTGTTTTTGTTTTTGATAACAGCCATGACCAAATCAATCAACGCATAGAAAATAACTTACCTCAAGATTCAACACATTACTAGATGGTGATTTCAAATATTATTTATGTTCAACCCATACCTGGGGAAATGATCAAATTTGACGCGCATATTTTTCAGATGGGCTGAAACCACCAACCAGATTACCTAGTGACTTTCTGAAGGTTGGTGTTTTGGAGCCAGGCGATTTGGACATTGGTGAAATTGATGTCGTTGCAATTTTCCCCGGCGTTGCCACGCCGCGAAAAAAAGGTGGCCAACTGCTGTTAGATGCCGTACCAATGGATCCCCTCGAGCAGTTGCTGGACGTCCGAAAGGGGGGTTGCTGGCAGGAAAACACGATGATGTTTCCCCCCAAAAAAATGCCGAAGTAAATGGGTGTTTCCAAAAATAGGGGTACCCCAAAATGGATGGTTTATAATGGAAAACCCTATTAAAAAGGATGATTTGGGGGTACCACTATTTTCGGAAACATCCAAATGCAGGTAAAATTGCAAACCCAAAAATCTCCTTTGAAACGATTGACTGAATGAATCCCTGGCTCCAAATCAAAAACCTCCCTGGCACTTCTGCCAAAAACGTGACCTGGTTCGGATGGTGAGTTCACTTGGACCCCCTTTAAATGGTTGGTTGTAGGGGACCCAACTTCTACTGGAAACGCAACACAAACAATGGATTACTTTCACGATCAATTTGATCCAGAAGTAGACTGTGACAACATCCAAGATGTGCAACAGAAACAGCAACACAGAAAGTTGTTTTTGTCTCTTTTGGTGGATCAAATTAGATTTATGGACATAGTATATTTATAGATGTAACCTGGTAAGTGGTAACCTGCAATAAGTCCTTTTCATCATATGCACATTCCTCCATGGTGTAATTCACTGGGCCAATTGTGTGTGTGCTATATGGAACTTGTTTGAAAAATGCCTTCCAAACATTGCAAGACTCAAACTGTCCAACCTTCCTCGCGTGAATCGCGGCACCTTTTCGGTAGGATTCAGATGTGGAGGGTGCTGTTGGGGAATCTCAGCCTAAGTCTGGTGAGTCCAGGTTGGAAAGGTATAACCAATCCAACGATCCCGGAAAAGAGACACGTTAGGTCATGGCGGCGGCTTGAATTTATTGGGAGAAATTGTACGTTTTTTTCTTAGGTTGATGTTGAGGGGTGAAGTTTGAAACACATCAGCCAGAGAAAGTTGTTGGTTTGACATCTTATGGTATCAATTTGGGGCAAATCATCCCAAGAAAAATCTCCGCCAAGCTGTTTTTTTTTTCCGGTTGAGCGGGTAGACCCTCACGGGGTAGCAAGAAATCGAAAAAATGTATGGATGGTTTTGAGAATGTCAGTTGTTTGGTTGTTTTGTAATAGAATTTCTTGTGTTGTGTTATTTGTCAAAAATTGAGTTTTAAAACTTAAACAACCGTGTTTTATCAGGTTCTTTCATCTCAAATTGGTGCAGTATGGCAGTATGTCATCAACAGTAGGTGGTGCTTTCAAAATCTTGTTTGGATGTTTTAATATGTTTTAATATGTTTAATGCCAAACTTGGTGGTGGTTTCATTGACTTTTTAGGGTTGAAACTCAACCACCAACCAAAAAGATCCAAACGCGAAAAAAACCAAATCCAACATTTACCCTACATTTACCATACAAATCCAACAAATATACCATTAATACATGGAAGGTCGGGGGTGCCAAAACGAAGATCAAACGACCCATCACTGGCCGTTGAACCTTTTGGAGCTGATCTAGTTTTGTCGATGGTCTCAGGCGGCCTCCATATTCCTGGAGCAAGATGAACCAGGCAGAGCAACTGAGAGAAAACACATGTGACACAGGTGTTTTACCTTTGTTGTTGTTGTTGTTGTTGTTGTTGTTGTTGTTGTTGTTGTTGTTGTTGTTGTGATAGAAGGTGGTGTGCTATGTTGGGATGCCAAACAAAAATTACACATCCCCACAATTCCAGTGGGACGTGAACCAACATGTGAGAAAAAACATACTGGTTGGTGGTGACTGTTCATCGCTGGGTTTCACAGATTCACAGCCAAAGGGCTTTGTTTTTTCGTTTCTTTCGGAAAGCGCATCCTTTTTTGTCGAATCCATCCCCGAGTACTAGCTGTACTGAAAAATTGTTTGTCAGTTTCTGATGTTGAATAATTTAAATGGGTGTGATGTTGAGCTGTATGATGATACAGAATGTGATTTCAATAAAGTCCTGTGACTTTCATAGGTAAATCCTAAAGCCACCCCAACCAAATGATGAATCCTTTTTGTTTGAAGGTCGACATTTCAAAAAAAACATCAACCCAAACATGGATCACTTCAGGGGGTGACGAAAAAATCTTCACACATTTTAGCACATAATAATAGTGTATCAGGTTGGTTTCTAGACGTCATAGTATGTATTTGTTCCCAACCTCAAAGGAATGAAATCTATCGACATGGTTCAGATGGTATTGCTCGATACCGTGGGCCAGCTATATACCCCCTGATTCAATGGAACCTTGGTTCCACTTGATGACGATTAGATCGATGTTGATTCCATGACGATCCTTCCCGTGGAAAGCATGTTTTTTCCAGTGTTTTTTTGGGGAAGTTTTCGCTGAATAGGTTGGGAACTTTGGAAATGAATAAATGGAAACTCATAGTTTTATCATATTGAAATTTGATTTGCGTGTTTTTTTCGCTGAAGGAAACCAACGAACCCGGCCTTTACCACGGCCAGCAATGAATTTGTTGGTGGATTTTTGTTGGTTGGTAGCTTGTTGAAGCGCTGATCTGGTTACATGAGCTACCAAAAATCCCCAAGATATCGCGGTTCGTCTGTTTGAGATTAGAATGGCAAGCACTTGAAAAGATGCCAAGCTGAAAGGAAAATCAGCTATTTCAATTTGCAGGTGTTGTTAGTTAGTTTCAGTGAACGTATTCATCGGAAAGGAAATCATAACATTCTGATGTTTGAGCAGATTTGTTTTACCAAAATTGAAGTTTGGTGATGACACCACAAGAGGTATTTAAGAGAAGCTTTTCCTCTTATTTCAATGCTTTCCCGGTGTGAAATATTATCATTCCATTCCACTCATCCCCAAAGAATTGATAAAAATTGATTAGTTTAATTTAGTTGGTGTTTTTTTTTACTTTCTACCATGGACGCTCACCATCAAACCTCCATATCGGGGAGTATTTTTCATTTTTCCAACCACCTTTGGCAAATCCATGTAAATCGTGATTTCTACGTTGTTTTTTCAATCAATTTGATTTTTCTGAATCGATCGAATTGGGGGGGAATAGTTCTGGTGAAGACGTGGTTTGAATAGTTCGGTTCATGTGGTTGTTTTTTGGGAGCTTTACTGTATGGCAAATTTTAATTGTCAGATTTTTTAATTGTTTCCAGAAGACAAACACATGTTTCCAAGATTCTTTATTTTCACCCCCGCCTACCTGGGGAGATCATCCATTTCGAGGGGCATATTTTTCAAATGGCTTGTTCAACCATCTTTTGAGTTGTCATCAAAAATAATTTGGCAAGTTTCGACATGTCTTGGGGTTGCATGCACGAAGCATTTTGTTGATGGATTTCCCAACTCAACTGAATCAGTTTCTCCTAACATTTCCAAGGTATGCTTTGAATATACCAGAGACTGTTGATGGAAGAAATCTGAAGAAATCATGCACCACTGGAAAGATGTTTTGCAGATTTATCCCATTATTTGCAAGGCATGTTTTATTTTTTTCAACCAACAGATCGGGAAACAAATTCACCGGATCTCCTTTAGTCCCAAGAAAAAACGGGAAATCTTGCTGTGAAACGGGAAGATTCGTTGGACGCAGGGGCTGGTGCTAAGCATGGTGTGTTGGCCGTGTCCTTCCTGTTGAGGCCGGGGAAGAGCAGCTTGGTGAGCCACAAAATGGTGAGTTTTCAGGGAATCTCCGCCTGAAAATGTCCCTTAATTCATAAGGTTTAGATGATTTCTTAGTGATTGGCCAGGATATAATATCACTGGGATTGATGTTGAAGGTGTTTTTTTCTTGTTGGGAAGTGATCAGTGGGAATTCTCCCCTGACAATGCTCTTTATTTAGATTTATTTATGGCTGTTTTAGCTTATCATTAATTATTATTATGAGTGATTTGGCGAGGTTGGAATGATTTCTATCAGGTATGATAATGATTTAGACTGCCCTTTCTAAGGCTTACTTGATTCCAGTGTGGGAATCAATAGTTTATATACTGTATGTGCACATACTATAGAATGGACAGGACACATTCTGTAATTGGGTGGGATAGAGTTGTTGGTTCTCCCACAGCTCGTTGTTGTTGTTGTTGTTGTTGTTGTTGTTGTTGTTGTTGTTGTTGTTGTTGTTGTTGTTGATGTTGTTGTTGTTGTTGTTGTTGTTGTTGTTGTTCATGTTGTTGTTGTTGTTGTTGTTGTTGTTGTTGTTGTTGTTGTTGTTGTTGTTGTTGTTGTTAACGATGATGATGTTGATGATGATGATGATGACGACGATGATATTACATTCGTTGCAATACTGATGATAACATCACCATCACGAAAGTGTGTCATCTCTTAATTGTGAAACCATCGTTTCTCACTACACCCTAGACATCCAAATACTGAGAAGCTGGCCCTGGATGCCTAGAAAAAACACATCAAGTGTCGTATCGATTCGTTGCGCCAGGTCATTACCACTACGGCTGTCGCATGACTTTTTGTTGCTCTACGATGCTCAGATAGATGACTTTAGGGGCAGGTTGAAAGAATTCCAGAAAACATGACATGTTTTTGCTTGTGGAACTTGACAAAATCCATGACAACAATTGGAATCTATAAATTTAGAGAACTGAAGGATTACCCCGGAACTTGGGGAAGATTCCTATGTTGACAATTCATTTTTCAAACGGTCAAGATCCATCTACAGAATGTGTGGCCCGGATATACCCTTTTGTCAACTTCGTTAGCTTCGGAATTCAGCTTCCAAATCGGTACTACAGTATTCTTGTGTCAAAGTTTTGGTGAGTTTGATAGTGGGCCCCGTCACCACTTATGAATGGGGTGAAATACCCCTATAAGTAGGGTAGTACCCCCCAACAAAGCTCATTTATTTTCGGCCATTTATAGGGGGTATATCCCCATTTACAATGGGTAGGATTGAAATCGGCCAGGTATTGCCTTTTCCTCAACACACACCGAAATCTACCCATGGTGTGTTTTTTGGTTGGTTTAATTTAGTTGAGGGAAATCCTTCGAACAACCTGGGACCAACACATAGAAATCCACATTTCATTGATCTTTAAGTTCTGTTGCAAAAACGAACATTTTGCAACCAACAGAAGGGGACCACAAACTCTTCAAATTTTCATGGCAGCTTTAGACAAAGAAGGTCACTAAATTTGGTGAATTGATTAGACTTCAACGAAGTGGTTGTGGATCACAACAAATGTAGAAAACCATGAAGATGTCACGCATCAAACCCAACCCAAAAAATACAACACAAAGGAGGGCAGCTTGATTCTTGTCGGGTGAATCTCCCTTTTTGAACCCTCCAAGTCAAAGACCTCGTAAAACTTGGTCTTTTAAGTCGGAAGTAAAAGACCATACTTTACTGTTAAAGACCGAGTTTTACTTCTTCTGACTTTTGGCTATTGTTGCACCTTGCAATGATTCAAATTCAACATAAAACTTGCTAGCGTGAATCTACCGTGAATCTACCGTGAACCTCTTAGTTAAAGACCATCAAAAACTCTAAAAGACCCTCTAAAACTGTGAATCTACCGTGAAAGTACCGTGAATCTCCAGGGCCCCAGTTTTCCAGGACTGAGGTGGTTGTAGCATGTAGTAAGTGCTAGACTCGTCGGAAGATGGCTGAATTTCAGTTGGACGAAAAGGTCAAGTAAAACTTGGTCTTTTACAAAAGACCTCGTTTTACTGAACCTTTGGACTTGCAGGGGAACAGTTGCTGAAATCCTACAGGGGTCCATCTTATGAGAAGAAAATATCCCATTCTGTGTGTCCCAGACGAGGGATGCGTTGTTTTCTTCTGTTCAGACATGAAATTTGATATAAGAAATCTATGGTACAGAAATTTTCGGACTGAAAATAAACAGTTTGTGTCCAAGCCAGCTAATTAAGATGCCTGTCCAAGCATGTGAACAAAAAGCACACGCTTCTTATTCCAATGAAAAAGACTTGGGTTTCCATGTTTTCAATGGGCAGTCCATTTAAACCAAACACGCCAAATCTGCAAAGAAATGGTGATCTCTTGACGTCGCCTTCCATCAGTTTCATCTTTTTAAGGAACTCCTCAATGGCTCTCGAACGGTGTGGAAACCATATCCATGAAACGAAGAAACCAAGGATTGGTGGTGCACATTGATGCTAGCTGGTGGTTTCAAATATTTTTTTATTTTCATCCCTACTTGGGGAAAGAATCCATTTTGACTAATATTTTTCAAAGGATTTTCAAAGGGGTTGAAACCACCAACTAGTGATGTCTTTTAACCCCGCCTTTAGGTGTTTTTTAAAAACATGATGGTATTTGATCCACGTTTTTTGTTGGTGATGGTAATTCTACGGGGTTTGGATCGAAGTGTTTTCCCCTGAAGTTGAGGGTGAGATGTTGAGTTCAGTGAAGCAACCAAGTGTAAAGTGATTGTTTTTGCTATTTTCAATCCAAAATGAAATGGAGAGTTTAAAGAATCCACAACTACAAGAAAAGCACATGTTTTGCTCGTGTGCATACGTAAAGTTGTAGAACTAGTTTTGGTGTGTTATTCACATGTTATTCACTGCGGGTGTATGCAAGTGGAGTTTACATTTACAGCTTCATCACTTAGTTCCGAGAACATTCCGGAGTGGAAGGTCATTCAGTCTATTGTATAAGTTACCTATGAGATGAGACAATGCAAATTTACGGTCCTTTTGAGTCATTTGCCCGAAAAATAGTGCATTGTGTGGGCTGACAATATAATGAACCCTGAAAAAGGGATCCTTGAATGAATGATCACAACGTTGGAACAACGTTTGAAGTGACTGGTTGGCCATCTAAGTCATGCCAATCGATTGTTTTTTGTTGCGTGTTGTCCTACTGGGAAAGGTTGCTAGTTGGAACGTCTACCAGACTACCATTTGATATAATTTATGGCAAGCTATCATAGGTTACCCAGATCATGATAGATGATCAGTCGTTCTATTGCCGTGTAGCGCTATAAACCAACACATGGTGACTATTTATTTTGGGACTGACGCGCAATATCAGTCTGCAATAAACTATAGCATGCCTTGCCGTAAACTTCAAGTCAGATTTTTGACATCTGGATTTTCCAAATTCCATGTTCAAAACGACTCAATTGATCAGGTTTACTATATATGATTTTTCAATCCAGTAGATCTTCCCAAAAATCCTCTCAAAACTTATGTATATTGGAAGCCTCCCCTGGATATTTGCTTCTACCTCCCTAATTAAAATCCTCGAAACTGCTTTCCCCACCCGGGTCAGAGGTGTGGCTCTTGCCGAGTGATGATCCTACATTAACTGCAGAGTTATTGGTGTGGAGACCCTAAGAGCTGTTGACCATGTTGAGGTCTCGGCTCCCACCCGAAACGGAGGTAAGTTTGGTATGAGGGGTAACCCCTAAACAATCATCACCATATACAAACGACGGAAACACCTCAGGTGGTAATTCGCATGGATGTCTATAGGGTTGGTTATTTATATGCCTATTTGCTGTATATATGGGATGAAATCCTACCAAGATCTACCAAGTCATATGATAAAATGGAGATTATAACAAGCCATTATTAACGATCCAGCAAAAAGAGCAGCGAATCATGTTTTTTTCCATACTTTGCCACGCTTCCACGAATCCCAAAAAACAACCAAAACATGCTGTTTTTATCGAAGTCGAGAACACAACGACGACAACAACAAAAAAATATGACTTGCCAAGGTACAATTGAAGCAACATATCACGTCAGCATGTTTTTCTTTGAGCATCCAACAGTTGTCTATGATAATTCACTCCTTCCAATACTAGGTGGTAGTATCACACATGCTTGTATTTTCACCCCTATTTGGGCAAGATTCCCATTTTGACGAATATTTTTCATATGGGTTGAAACTCAACCACCAACCAAAAAGAAAAACACGCAAAAGAAAATCCAACATTTACCTACCTGAAACCCAAATGACCTCTATTTTTGAGGTCAACCCCCCAAAACAAGGCCTTGTCAAACCAAAACAAGGGTCATTTGGGTTCCAGGTGCATTTACCATACAAATCCAACAAATATAATTACCATTAATGGAAGGTAGGGGGGTTCCAAAACCAGGTTCGTTTGGTGCCCTCTGAAGAGTTACAAATGCGACCTGCCTTAGTGCGGAACTCAACCAATCCATCCGATGGGATCCGATTTCTGGTCGTACCGTTTTTTTTTTTGAGGGGTGAATTTCTTGAAGGAGCTTAGTTTTACGGTTTATTTTAGGGTTTTGGGTTTAGGGTTTAACTTTTTGGAGGGAGGTGGGTAACTCTTTGTGTGACTTTATGCGGTTCATTTTTGTGCATCGGGTTGTGAGAACTAATTGGGAAGAGGAAGGATGTGTCTTGTTTTGAAAAGATTTTCGAATATTAAAGTGAGAAGATATGGGAGAGATGAAATAGAGAAGTGTATTTTGATATCTATGATTCAACGCATTGTTTTTTTCTCAAAACAAATCATGTAAGTTGTTCTACCACACTTCCATCCCAACCTCGTTCAAAACATGTTCAAGGATCAACGAAAACAGCTTGCGAAACGAGATTTTGGGATGTGAAACTTTTTTCAGCGAAGAGTTTGCTGGCGGCGAATCCCCCTCTTTAAACACATTCAATGACCTATAGGTGGTGGTCTCATTTTTTTTGTTTCACCCTTATTTGGGGAAGATTCCTATTTTGACTCATATTTTTCAGATGGGTTGAAACCACCAACTAGTGACTGTTTGCTACCGACAGTCAAGAGACAATGATGGTTCACAAAACCCTTCCCTTGGGGAAGAGTAACTTTGGGGTAAGGAAGGTTCCCATGACAAAGATCAACCCCTTTGGCACTTTGAAACGTACACTCATGCAGAGTTTGTATGATGTTATTTGGGTTATATCTACATGGTACCCCAAACAACCAGTTTAAAGTGGACGTTTTGTTGAAACAGCCATTACCCATGTAAAGATCTTTTTCATCATCCAATTGAAACAACCGGTCAAAAATAGCTGTTTAGGGTTCCAGGTATGTAGTACATGTAGTTCACATGAACTCTTTATCACTCCACGGTTTCCGCATGATTCAATCAATCCTAAGTTTCTTTGACGACCTAATAAAGCTTAGGAACCTTCTAGGGTGATCCCCTCCTATCCCTCCTCTCAGTCAAAGCTTCCCCCCCGCCATTTTTTCTTCATGTCAATGACATCCCCAATCAAAATGGTACTAAGCAAAATTCAGCTGAAAACACATCAAGAAAATCCAGATGGAAAATCTAAGGGTCCATCAATGATCCCTCAAAAAAAAAACAGAGGCGGCCTTTTTTTTCCAATTTGTGTTTTTTTTGAATTGGGATAGATCCCAGATATATTCACGCACCCAATTACCAAGTGAATGTCAGTGAATGGGATCAATTACCAATCACAATTTTGGATACATCCCAGTTACCAAGTGAATTTTTACATATATCCCAATGTACCAACAAATCATCTGATCCAAGTTGAAACATGATTTGCAACATGATTTTTGTTTGTTGGGACTTTTTCCCTCCAAAAAGCTCCGTCTCTTTCATCGAGGCATAGAATCCAAGATTTTTCAAACTTCCAAACCTCCATGACTTTGGGTGAAAAAAGCGGTGATTTTTTCCAGGATTACACTCCAGTAAACTAACATAGCAATGGGAAATCCACCATTTGAAGATGTATCTCCATTGCTATGTCAGTTTACAAGAGGGTATTGGGATCCTTAATCCGATTCCCCATATATGTCCATGAGACGAACGATTTTTTCTTTACATACTCATGAAAATCTCATGAAAAACCATACAAAATCCGCCATGAAAAGGTAGGTTAGTAAATATTCCAGTCCCAACATTGATGGAGCATTTGGGAGTGGTGGGCATGGATTTCTCATTGTGGGGATGGGCATATCCCTTATACCTTGATACTTTCAGGCAGCTTTATTGCGGCTAATGGAGTCGAAGCCGTCTTTGGCACAGAGGTACACATGTCAGTGACAGGTTGGGATGGAGGAGATTGGTGGAATAAGCCTAAATAGATACCTATATGATGTGAATGGGGTTAAGGTTTGGTATGCATATGCATATACATCTGTGAACGGTTGGTTATTATGTCAATGCTAAT
>DF240875.1:0-97610 GCA_000507305.1 Breviolum minutum Mf 1.05b.01
AAGTGCTCCCATGGCCAATGATTCCACAGCTCGGCGGCTGGCTGCTCTAAGGAGTCCTCGTTCTCCATCAAGTACAGCACCCAGCTTCTCAGCGTGACTTGCCCTCACTAGAGCTTTCTCCGGGCTGTACGGGATGCCCCAGTGACTGTAGGCTGCCCTCAGCCTCTCTTGCTCCTCACTAGGTTTCCCTGGCAGCTCCTCTGCCACTTTTGCATGAAGTACTTCAAGGATGCTCGTGTCGTCAAGATACAATGACCATCCCGAATCGCCTTCTTCTCCAAGCTTCGGAAAGATCGCATCCTTCCTGATCTCCATGTTTCCAAAAAGGCCAGCACCACCCCTTTCAACCGGTCGCAACGCCAGATTCCTATGGGCATGTTGCAGCACCCCCACAGCTGAGTTCCAGCCCATGGGGAGCACTGATGCTCCAATGTAGGTGGTCCCTTCCTTTTCATATCCCAATGCCTTCCAGGAAATCGCCCTCTCAAAACACATCATCTTGGACCATCCTTCGGGCAAAGCAAACAGATAAAAGGCACTGACCAGATCCTCCGCCGAGATCTTCAAAACGGTCCCCTCTGGTAACACCAGATGTTGGAGTGCTGGTGCTCCTGCTAAAGTTCTCACATCGCCTTCGATAACTCGGCACACAGCATTGCAGCACCTAAAGTCCATGATCAGGCGAAGCACCTGATTTCCTGACTCTGTTTGTTTTCCCGGTTTTGGAACCCCGAAAGCTCCGTTCAGCACTAACTTACCATCCAGCTTTGCGGGTTTCTCGACAGGCCTCACCAGGCCTCTGCGATAGAGCTCCCCTCCACACTCAGGACCTTCTTGGCGTGCTCCATCGCTCCTCCTTTGCTAAAACCAACTTCGTACTCCTCCATGTCTTCGGGAGTCAACCCTTCGCTGAGCACATCACGCCATTCTTCTTCAGAACCACCCTTTGAAAGGAACTCAGCCTTGAACCTATCCATAGGCCCTGTCTCACAGGCCTCGAGTTCCACTCCACCTTGAAAGGTAGAGCACCTCGGACGGTTCGGGCTGTTCCCTTTCTTTTTCAAAAAGAGAGAGAGGCCAGTCTGCTGCTCTCCCCACAGAGGAAGATGCAGCAGTAGGCCTTCTCCCACAACCAACTTTTTCTCAACCTAGAGAACCGAACCCAGAGCTATCCCAGAAGGGACCTGCTCTGGGCTCCAGCTGTAAGCCGAAAACTACCAACCACACACATCATCATGCATGACTCCCCGTTTCGGAAGGAACATATATTTATATATATTCCCTGAGAATCATGGGATCTCAAGTCACTGGTGGTTTGGAGATCCAAAAAGAACCCTGCTAAATAATTACAGAGTCAAAACCCTCCATTGCAGGGTTTTAGCTGATTCTTAGGGTTATAACTAACGTGTATATAATTATACTACACCTTTGGATTATGCATGACATGAAGGGGGTTGGAAGTGCTATGTTCCATCGAAACCTAGGTGAAGAAACTGAAACGTTCCGCAAACATAACCAACAAACTCTGTTAATTTAGAAATCATAACATTAGACAGCATTTTGTCAATCATGCACTGGATTTTTTTTTTTTAGAAATTCTAGTTTATAGTCAGATAAACCCTCCAAAAAAAAAGATACTACGGCAGTGGATCATTCTTTTGGACACCAGTTGCTCTCAATTTTTGTCCATTTCCACTTCTGAGGATCCATGCCAGGCTCGTCACTTCCTCGGGATGGGTCGGTTTGGACCGGATCCGTTAAGCACAAACCTTCACCCTTGGGGAGGGAATCTGGTTGGTGGATTGGAACCAACCCATTTGAAACATATGCGCAAGCGTCCAATTGGATCATCATCCCCAGGTAAGGTTAAAAATTTAAAAACATGTTAGATACCACCACCTAGGAATCCTTTATGTGGATCTATTCTACTATTCTTTGTTTGGTCTTGGACTTCCGGGGTGGCTTCAATAGAAAGGAATGAAGCCTTCTACCATTGGACAATTTCCTCTAGGACACAGTGCCATATTTACGGAACATTTACATCCATATGCATCCATGTGAATGATAATGCACCAAGGAATCTTGTTTTTTCCATGACCATGAGCCAATCAGAACCACTACCCATGTTAGGCTGCCACCGAGCAAATTTTCCAGATCAACTAACATGGCTACCATTCTTGAGGTAAATTTCACGAGAGTACTCGAGTGCAGGTCAATCTAAAAATAAAAACAAACATTGAACAAGGCCAAGTGAACAAATGAGAATAACACCCTTCAACCCAACCTTGAAACTACTTCTATACCAACCTGTCTACTAACCCTCTTTGGATTGCTCATCACTTTCAGCATGATGCATTCATCTCATGAATATCCGCCCAACCATCTGTATCCATGCCCTAATGCACCCCCCCAAGTGCCATACAGGAAGATTCACCGTTTGTAGTGATGCGGCACGATGGTTTGGTCGTGTCGGGGAAGGTCCTGGTTGAGGCATGAAACAAATACATTCCCTGGAAGTCTTTAGGGGATGATCAATGTGAAGGATTCCCTGCTCCCACTGGGCAAAGTTTGGTTGCTCAAGAAAGGGCATTGCCAAAATGTACATGTAAACATTGTTGTAAGTGTGCATATGTCAAAACATGTGGCTCAAGATGTGGCAATCAATAAAGAGACATGAACAGATGGAAACTAGAAGAAGATAGACTTTGATACTGATGGAGTTCCTGAAGTTCGCTCGAATGTATGGAATCATCGATCAGCATATCTATGGAATCATCATGAATCATCTAATATAAGATAGCTTTATGTTCAGGAAGTTCTGAGGGTTTTTTGTTGATGGTTCAGAAATCCCAAGGCCAACCACCTGGGATGTTTGAAAAACCGTGGAAATACTGGGATAAACTATCAACCTCAACTGGTGAACGCAGGTTTCTGCATAAAAACCGGTCGCACCTTGCTCCTCTTCCGCTGCTGGTGCTGGGTTTGTATGGTCACTACGGTCACCAGAGGAAGAAGGAACATCACCTGTGGGGTACAAAGGTCCAAAGGTCTACATGGGAAACCAAAAGGTAGGGATCATTATACTGTTGACTGTTTCCAAGAAATCTCCAGCAGGACCCACCGAAGGGGGACCCCGAAAAAACCTGAGTATCTAATAGCTCGATCGCAACTTACTTAGGGTTCCATTGGTAAGGTCCCATTCAATTTTTGATGGACTGTTGATGGTTCAAATCTGGCGAAAACCAGTTGGTGTGGATAGTTATTTCCAATATTCACAGGGTTTCATACATGTCAGGTGGTTAGCAGGATTTTTCTTCAACAGTATGAATACTAACCTAAACAGTGCACTATTAGACACGGGGAAATCTTAACAAAAATCACCATAACTTTGCATGGTTTCAAAACATGTTTAAAATGGGTGATGATTAATGATCCCTGCAACATCAAAGCACACAATGATGATTTCCAAAAATCAAACTCCCTCTCATTCGTGGGGAGATTGCACACAGGTGAAGCAGCGAAGTTTTGGTAGGATTTTTGGACGACATCCGCAACATCTGGTCATTTTTCAGTGAGGATTGTCTTCGGAACCCTGCACATGGGATTGTTTTTAGAAAATGTGTGACGTCACAGGATCCACCACTGTAAAACATATAAGCACACACGCATATATTTAGAATTTACACAAATAATTTGCCCATGTCTCAAACCTAGAGCCCTGTTTTTCTTACTATAGGACGATATGTAAATTGATCATGTCCAATGAATGTTTTGAGGTGCGTCCGTCCAATTCACTTCAACACACCTTTCGGTCATAGGTGATGTTTTTCAACAAAATCTCATTACAGAAAAAAAACAGCTTCACCTGGAACTTTCCTTGGAACTTCGAACATTTTTCATGTGCAACAAACATATGCACAATTTACAACTCCTAAACATCACACGAAAAATCTCCGGACTCGAACTGTGGAAATGTCTGATTCTTTCCAAAGGGGTCCATCAACGTAACAAGTCTCCTCACATCTGTATCGCCTCGTGGCACGGCTTCTTCTTGCTTCAACTCTGGCCAACTCCTTTGGGAAAAAAATCAATCAATCAACGGGTGAAAGGATAGGATATTTGAAACATATCATATGTGATCAACGATTGGACATGTTGTTTGACATGTTTCTTTGCTATGTTCATATTGTAATAAATCGATTTGGTACATATAGCCTATTTGTCCGCTCAAACCGTATGGGTAACCACGAGGTTTGGCTACGCATAAACTGCACACAAATCCCCTTTGAAACCAAACTCATCTTCCAGCTATGGCTGCTTCTTCAACATTTTTTTGTCAAGTCGTCACGGCTGAACGTTTCGTCCGCCGTTTGGCTTTCTTCTTGGTCTTGGGAGTTGACTTCGTCACTTCCTCAACCTCCTCTCTGTGTGAAACTTCTTCGCTTGGCTCTATGGCTGCCTCAATCTCCACATCCTGAAGTGAAATATTCCCATGAGGAGGTTCCAGCCCTTCACTCTCCTCATCCATGGCTGGAACTTCTTGGGTCCGCTGGTTCAGTCCGGCAATCAGTTCATGCATCTGTGCAAAACCTTTCTCAATTTTACTTTCCACTTTCTGAATTTTACTCTCCAGTTTCTGTTCCATCTTCTCCTGCATCACATCGATGTACCTCTTCAGCTCTGTCCTGATGGATCGAACATCATTGATATCAGGTTCTTCTCGAACAACAAACAAGATCGCCAAGGCTGAAGCAGCATTTCCGTCAGCAAACACACCAAGAGAGCAAAGGATTGTGTATTTCATGCCACTGTAGCGGAACCCTATGGGGTAGAAACATGCACGACAGAAGAGGAGCACAATCGCAAAGCAGAGGGAAATCGCAAAAACCACAGGACTACATAGCGCAATCACAATTTTCACGTACTTGTGTGTCCAGCGGAAATTCCGAAGCAGCGACTCCTTTTCCCCTTGCTCTATAGCATGAGAGCACATGTGAACGGTGAGATGCTGACAGCGAACAATTTTTCTAGATAAAAAGAGCCCCCACTGCCGGTAGTGTAAGGCAAGGATTCCACCAAATGTTCAAACAAAAGTCCAATTGGTCGGCCTTGAAGCTCCACAAGCATCTTCACACGCGCTCGGCAAAATTGACCAATAGCTTGGTCTTCGTACCTTTCATAATTAGAACTAAGAACACCAATCAAGACATTCATCAGCAAGACGGTGATTCCCACACCAGTAATGTAAAAAAGAGCGTGCACCCAAAGGTAGTCTGGCCCAGGACTCGGGTCATTGGGTTCCCATTCTTGCTTGTTTCCATCATCCTTCAGTTTGTAAGAGGGATCCAAACCTTCAAACTCGAACAAGTCAAAATCTCCAAATATGCCTAAACGCACCACCTGCATGACTGCCGCATACGTTGGAACTGGTTCCTGCCGAACCTGCAAATTGTAATACGCGTGCGTAGCTGCTGCCAAACAAATTGTCATCAACAGAAAGAATGCAAAAGTGTCTTTAATCGCTGAAAGGATGGGCAGCAGTCTCGGACCCATCCAGGTCTCACCCCGGAGGCTGTACAACAATTTGAGCCAGGACAACGCTGAAAACACAGCCATCCAAGGCTTCTCAAGGTCACGAGGATCAGCAGAAAGCTGACGCACCAGGGCTAACCAACCTGTCACTATGTATAAGACATCCGCAGCATTGTCAAAATTGATGTAAGAGCCCTTATCGGCCGCACTCTTCACGCAGTGTTGGAGTAATTGATATAATTCGTCCAATGTCTTTTTCGCATGTAACACTGCAATCACATACAGGCATGGAGTGGCAAATGCAAATCCTTGAGGAAAACCATAAGAGCTGCAGCAAAGACAAACCACTGTCAAGAAGGACCATGCGATCTCGAGAAATGTGAAGGCCCTGTATTGCTGCCAGGCTGCCAGGATCATTGCCTGAACAGCGTCCGTCTCAAAAATGGCATCGTGTGGGGATTCTACAAGGCTCTGCAAAAACCTTGTCAATTGCATCGGTACCGCAAACACCTGGCAAATGCTTCCATGTGACTGCCACCTCCTGCACCCAAAAGAGGTTTTGTTCAGAGACAAACCACGCCCCAGCGTCACATAAATAACGGGAGTCATGTTCTGGCAGACTGGCACGTTGCACTGTACGCAAGCGTTCTGGCAGACTGGCACGTTGCACCTTTTCCTGGGTTGCATCTTGAGGCCACATTTCCAGGGCTTTCACCAACATGTCTGAGTTGTCCGAACTGAAAATTTCAACAAGAACAGACACGCTCCAGAGGCTGTGCTCCACCATCCCCGCTGCCAGAGCTTCAACCACCTCACTGTCCCCTCTATCAATTGCTTCCGGAAGTTCGGGCCAACCTCTTGAAATGGGGTTAGCCCGCTTCTCCAACAGGAGTGTCACGATTTCTATGTGACGCTCCACAACTGCACGGGAAAGGGGGGTACACCCATAGCGATCTGTTGCGTGAATCTCTGCATGCTTCTCCAAGAGAATCTGAACAACTTCTCTGTGACCGCCACGGACTGCTTCCAGAAGAGGAGTCGCTCCGCATACGCAATCTCTTGCTTCAATCTCAGCTTTCTGCTCCAAAAGTAAATCAACAATTTCTCTGTGACCCTCCATTGCTGCCCAAAAAAGAGGAGTCATGTTGTAGTCATCTCTTGCCTCGATGTTGGCCCTGCTTTGCAGCAGCCTTGTCACGTCCTCCAGCTGTCCTTCAAGGACAGCGTGCTTCAGCAGCCATATACTTCCTGCTTCGGCCTCCACCTTCGAACTGCAGCTTTGCAATCTTTGAACTGCAGTTTCTTCTGGAGGTGGAGGTGCAACAGCAGAAGTAACAAGCAGCCTTGCCATGCCCGGGGATGATGGAGCAAGCTGATGCCTGCAATGGGAACTTGGATGAGGCACTCAAGTGATGGATGCTCTGTTGGATGCTATGCTGGTATCGGTTGTGTTGTGGAACTTGTCAGAATACAGTAGTTCTGCTGGTAGAAATCATTGATTCGCCTTTTAATATGTATAGACAACGTTCGAAATCATGTTTATGAAAACAAATGCGTCATGCAGCTGCTGTGTTTGGAATGGAAGGAGGTGACGGTTTGGAAATGTCAGGACTCATGTTATCCTTGAGCAATACAAGCAAGAGTAAAAGGTGTTCCACTTTCCTTCAAGAGATCATGTCACACATCTGAGTCCATTTTCCATTACGATTGCACATGTTTTTCCTGCACCTTGGTGCTCGAAATGCTTGAAATCAAAACATCTCTCTACCCCCCCCCCCAAAAAAAAAACACACACAACTTAAATTTCAATTCTTCCCCAATTAAAGGAAACAAAAAATAGAAACAATTCAAAGTTGGCCAAGTTTTCACCTATTTATTCAAAAGAAGTGTAAAACCAGGAACCATCCCCATTACATTTCGATAGACTGTCCAGAAAACCAGCCCCAAAGAGTCGTCCTCCGCCGTTGTGGAAAATAAGCCTGGAGGAACTGGACGTTTCTCGGTTTCAGATACCCGAAGAAGTCCATTTTGTTTCACATTGGTTCTGTAAACGTCATTCATCATTTTCATAAGTCTTGGTTGTCTGTTGATGACAAGTAAGGAAATTGGCATTTGCCTCACTTTGCCATTTTACTGTTGACACTGCGGTGTTCATCGTCCAGAAACGAAAGCCAGACTTTGTACCTCCTCTTCGTCAAGGCCGGAAAGCAGCGACGATGCCTGGCGAAGCAGTGCATCAAGGGCAGCAAATCCAGGCAGGACCAAACAATAAGGGTATTTAGTACTTGAGTACTTGATGATTCTCACCAAAATTAAACAAATTCCGACATCTTGTGGATGATTATTGAAATTAAAACATGAATCATATCATATAAATTTATATAATAAAAAATTCTGAAGTCTAGCTATGAAACTTCCAAAAATAAATTCTACGAATCTCAAACATCATCTCAATTTGCCCACCTGTGATGCTTCCGATCGCCTCCCGGAGGGTCCATTGGTGGTTTGCTGGATTTTTTTGTTGCTATATCATCCTTCCTAAAAAAAAAGAAGGGGTTTCTGGAAATATATACCATGTTTTATGGAGAAAAAACAAACTATAAAAACAAATCCATGTTTGGAAGACAAATGTGGGAATAGATTGGAATATATCTATAGGGAACTGTTCCCTTAAAGCAAAATGACCTAACGGAATGTATACAGGATGTATTTGGAATGGGTGGTTTTGGAGATAAAAGCTATCACGATTTGGCAATATGACTCCCAAACAACAATCCGACGCCAAAACCATCGGGAATAAAAACACATATGCTCCAGTAAACTAACATAGCAACGGAAGTTAAGCCCATTTTCAATAGGAAATACATCTTCATTCAGGGTTCCTTTTCTAGCTATGTTAGTTGATCCTGGGGTGCAACAGGACTCATATGTTCATATTGTATCATATTGTTTTTCCTCTCCAACGCATTGGATGCATCCATGTGTTGGGCAATGCCGGGAAGTGGCAAATTCCCATGGTCTGGTCAGCAGCGTTCACAAAATAGACACCGAATGACTCATTCAAAGAGAATGACCAAGAAATAAGAAATCTTTAAAAAAAAATATGCGGATGAATGTGAACTCTATACTTATAGGATCCATGTATGCTATACCTACCCACTAGTTTACCACAAAAATCAACCAACCAAATGTGGGTAAACATACAATTGTCCCATGGAGCCTTTGGGATAGAATCATCATACATCTTTTCTGGACAAAAACGAAGCCAAATGCCAACAAATCTCCACCGGTGAAAATCCCATCCGTACCGATCCACCTTCGCATGATTCGCTCACTAATGGCTCGTTGCACATCTTAGGAAAAGGAGGGCGTTAACCGCCGTGGGCGTACGCGTTTCATGAATTGAGGTACGACTCAAAAGTGTGGAACAAAAAGTTAACGACTCAAATGAGAAAATCTGGGGGGAAGTACCAACAGGAATAATAGATACTCATGTATATGTATATATTGTTAGATGTTTACATCTGCACAAAGAGCATCAAGTTGCACCAATTCATCCAGTTTTCTGTTGCTATCCTTCATGGTGACCATGGCAATGTAACTGAGTGCTTCTCCTGGTTGATCACCGGAAGACCTGCATGACAGCAAATGATGATTCACATATCACATATACACTGTAGAAAGTATGTGTATAAAAAGATGTCTGTTCATCCCGGCCAAAGTATATATATATATAAATATATAGTATATATGTGTGTTTAAACACCTAAATATATATACGCATGTCTCACATGTGAAATGAGAATGTGGACTGGATACATGGATAATGTATTGAGAAGGTTCTGTGAAAATCAATGTAATCATATGCATTTCATGACCCAACGTATCTATCCCTCATCAAAAGCTATCCAAAAATCTAGCGATCAATCTCCGTAAAATCTTCTGACAGCTGACAACATCCCCATTGAAGAATGTGACTCTTTTTGTACAAGTAGATGTTGCGTTTTAAATCAAAAAATGTTTCATCAAAAACAACACCCTGAACGCCCAGTTCTGACTGCACCTGATCTCCTGGATATTCAAAAACAGGTCTTTAGGTGTCGACTCGGCAATCACAAGCCTCGGAATTTGTCGAGGTTTGGGGATATGCTACTGTCTCACGGTTGAAGAATGTTATCAATCATTACTCATTCATCATATCATCCTTCATCGTATCATCATTCTTCATATCATGATGCATCATTCATTCATCGTACCATGTCATACCATATCATAATCAACATGTTATGAATATCTATCTAGATCAAAATCGACATAGTTGGACTACCATAATTCGCTATGTCTAAATGATGATCCAATGCATGCATGCCGGCAGGCCAAAACATCCCCCACATGAAACAAACAACACATCAAGTCAACACTGTTCCTTCCGATGCTGTGCGCTAAACTGATAACTCCAATGAGGGACTCAAATTCCAAAAAGGGTCGATGGAAAAGATCCAGAACCCATGCCTTTGGCAAGGAGCTACGCTTTTAAAAAGACTTCATGAAAACCAAATCCTGTCCCCAGTTGGCAAAATCATTAAAAACCTCTGAATTTACAAATGCTTTAAAACATCATCCCAACTGATGCAGTATTTGTTTTGTACATCAATAATATCAAAACTTTTGAGCAAACATGATCTGTAACACAAGAATTCCTGACGACCTCTACTAGTGGACTCTACCACTTCTTAAGCATCCCAACGAGATGGTCTCAGGGTCGCAATGTTGAAAATCCTGTGATTTTTTCAAAATGTCATCCATTTTTGGCTGGCAAAAAATCAAGCAATCAGCAAACCCAACAGCGATTGAACACAGATTTTTCAACAACTCCTCGGCCGTCACTTCCACCAAGGGATCTGATAACACTGACCTGGAGAAACACGACTAATCCTCCAGGTCGAGTTGAGTCGGGAGACGAGACGGTGATTCTTGGCTTGTCTCAATGATTTTTCCACGTGGCCCGTGGTTTTTGTTGGAGTCTTAAAAAAAAGACCCTGTGCTTGGAAGTGTTTTTTCAAGGCTTTTTTGAAGACTAGGGTCCAAAAATTAATTTAATCATATAAATGCTTCACTGCTTCATCCATATTTATTTATGTATGATGATCCTCTAAAAGCATCTCCATCATTTGACATCTGCTTCCGTTAGTCTTCCGGCAAGTTTGTCCAGCAATCATTGCCTAATAAAGAAGCCGTTCAGAACTGCACAGTATGTAAATATATGATATGTAAATAAACATACATTTAAAATATGTCATTGTTGGCCATAAAGTGAATAAATATGTATATTATTTTATCTAAAAAAACGTAACAAACATCATATACATGCACGAAAATGGCAACACAAATTCACAGGTAAAAACATTGTTTTGCTTTGCTGACACAATAATGACAGAATCACACATCTGCGGTCGTTCAGGCGAAAACCATGCCAGCACCACATGGCTCGCAAACGTTGCACTGGCTTGTCACTGTTGGCACGTACCGTCCTAAGGGGTGCCAAGTGGATGCAAAACATGGCCATATCTCCAGTAAAAAGGAAGACAACGTATATTGAATATTCAAGATCACTTCTGGAATTAGTAGTTAGTTGATGTTAGTTGTATATTGTAAGTGAAATTGGAGTCAACACAAGTTATATGAAACCAGACTGTCACACACAGTCAAACTTACTGTTACATGAGGTGCTCTCAATGGAGTTTATGAGATCCAAAAATGTGCATTTCTTGAAATTTGATGCTCCATCCTGTATCAAAAAAGATACATTAAACCCCAAAGCTACTGATTTCCAATATCTTCTCAAAACAACTCAACGTTGGACATAGACCCTACGCTGTCCTTCAAGTCCTACATGCCACGCATGCCACACATGAGGAAACACTCAATTTCATGGAACATCAGCTTGTTTGTCAATGAGTTTGGGTAGCCAATAATGAACAATCCTGCTGACCTCCATGATCCATCAGTGGTTCCATCAGTTCTTATTGGGCCCCGCGACAAGATACGTAAAGACGCCAACAGAAGAACCTGAATTTGGCCGATGGCACAGGCGCTTGCATAAGAGATCATGGTCTAAATGCCTGCATCCATGACAAGCCAATCAGCTTCAACTCTGACTTTTCCGTTTGCTGTTTGCGTGATATTTGTGGCAAAATCATGGTTCATCATGGTTCATCGATCATCGATCATCGATCATCATCATCATCATCATCATCACCATAAAGTGACAGACATTTCACTTGGCAATGGATGATGTTTTGGTGTACCGTGTTTTGGAGCACCGAGTTTCCACACTACGCCAGCATCCCGCAGATAAGGCAAATGTCCTGACGCCCGAGATGCACGAATTTATCGAGATACACCATCCCCACTGGGTGACGAAGATCAAAATGAGTCTGTTATATCACAACAACATAGTATGATGAACATTAATCAAGAGGAATACACAAACTCAAGATATTAATTTAATTCCATTTCGTAATTTGGACCTATTCCATATCCCATACGATCCATGGGACTGGTATATCTACCTACATTTGGCTAAAACATTGTGACAAATGTAGATAAATATAATCAAATATACCATTCGCATGGATCCTATGGGATATGGAAAAGGTTTTGCGGCCAGAAATCATCAAGTCAGACAGCCGGGTTGATTCACTGCATCACCTGGATCTGCGGGTACACCGAAAAGGCCAAAACGTCCCACACAGTAGCCTGAGATCATTGGGATAACCCTTTGGATCCCTACTTGCTGACTACCGGGTACTTAAGTTTAACTGATCTAATACAAGTTTCTTCAAGTTATACTTGAGGTCTCTCAAGTATAACTACAAGTGTACTTATCACTATAACTAGTACAAGTACCTTACTTGTAGCTAAATTACTTAGTTGTACTTAGCCAAAATAAGTAGAAATAAGTTGTTTTTGTCGGTGTTTTAAGATCCAACTTATTTTGACTTATTTTTACTTATTTTTACTTATTTTTCTTCTATTTTTTGCTCCATTGTTCTGCTTGCAAATGTTTTAGTTTTGAAATTGAAGAAACGAAACATAGGCAAACGGCCTTTGGGACGCTCAGTATAAGTTTTGAAATTCAAGAAATCAAACGGCCTTTGGGACGGTCAGTGAGTTGTGAAAATCAAAAAACGCAACATAGGCAAGCGGCCTCTGGGACGCTCAGTGCAATTCTGAAGCATGCAAGATGTCGTGTATGTCATGTTTTTTTTTCGCACATCATGCAAGTTGCAGACCTTTTGAAATTTCAGAGGGCGTGTTTTCCACCAAATTTTTGTCGGCAGTGCACCGTTTCCTTGCCTCCATGAATGGCCACCCTGACTTTGAGAAGATTAGGGAAGAGCAATTTAGAAATGTGAGGGCAAAATTGGCGGCTGCTACTTTCTCAGTGGAAGAAGCTGCAGGACTTGTGGACCAGATTTCCCAAACCGCATGGGAAAGCAACCAGGTTCAGACCTTGAAGGGGGATGTGAGCAGCCGAATCAATGGGGTGGAAGCACCTGCCTTGATCCGGTGCAGGCGTCAACTGCAGAACTATCAGAGTTTTCCACTGTTTCTGACCCAATCTTTGTGGCTGGCCCTGTTGGGTCAAACTTCGCAGCCAACGCAGGCCCTTGCTCTTCTCAGCTCCCATCTGGGCAAGTTGGGCCTGAGGAATGGATCAGAAAAAACCTACAGCAAAGTCACTGCTTTGATGATCTGGAAAACACATGCGTCAATGAGTGGTGTGATGAAGTACCAAGCATACCAGGCAGTCAAGAACCAGATGTGGAAACACTTAGACTACGCCCAAGGTTTGCATCAATCTTTGCCACATGTGTTGGAACTTCCAGATGATCCATCAAAATTGGACGCCTCGTGGTCAAAATTGGCATTTGCAAATGAACCTCGGTGTGAGCCAGCTGTGGACCTTTCTCTCTTGCATTTGATTCAGCAAAGCATTCCTGAAAGAATGGGGCCTGCCGCCCAGGGATTACCTGTTGAAATGGGGTATGGCATGTCATCCATTGGCAATCTTGGCCAGGGAAGTGTTTTTGGCCATGGTGCTCAAATGTTTGGTCAACCTGCCCGAGCAGCATTGCCAGCTGCAAGTCAAGGAAATGGCGGATCTTTGGACCACATCAACTTGCAGATCTTTGGCAACAAGCATCAGTGTGGGACTGCAATGCCACCAGCATTGCCTTTGACTGATGGCCCCGTGGGTAGGGTTTCCAGCTCTGAAGAGCTTGAAAAGAAAGTTCCCATGCCTGAAAAAAAAAACCTCAATTGTGGAAAGTGCACCAGCATTGCCTGCTGCAGATCAGAACAATTTGAAACAATTTCCAGAGGCCACACCGCCCTTGAAAGTGCCAGAGCCCGATAAGCCAAAGCCAAATGTCGATGCAGTGGCTGCAAGCTTGAGGGCAAAACTAGCCGAAGCGGATGAAAAGAAGGAGAAAAAAGATCCTCCAAGCATGAAGCGGCCAGCAAGTGCATCAGCCAAGGGTGGTTCTAAGAAACGACCTGCAACTGAGATGAAGCGGCCAGCATCCAAGAACATGTTTGCTTTGGCCAAAGACAAGCCCGACCGTCCTCCGGATGCTCTTGCCTTGTACCCAAAAGGGTGCTCGAAATGCAGGTGGAAAGCTGGATGCACTCCCAGCTGCTACAAGTACAGAAAAGAGTGGCCTTGAACTCGTTCGCTTTTGTGGGCAAAAAAAGAATTTATAGCGGCCCTTGGGACGCTCAGCCAATCATAGTTTAACAGTTGCACCATCAGTTTCTGATCTGCGTTTCAAGATCATCATTGGTAGATTTTTTCTGGGTGTTTTGTCATTGTATCCGATTTGTCTCTCAAGTTTCTTAGGAAAATATATGTCACTTAAGAAACAGTGTTAGATATATGTTGAAAAAATGACACATTTAGTGTTACAAACTATTGAAAATATCTACATTATATTTTTTTATCGTATATATATATATATTTATGCTATTATAAATACTTTTGTCAAGAGATATGTCTGCGTATCTTCAAATCGACTTTGTACAATGCCATGGCTTCAAAAAGGAAAGCGCATGAATTCCTTCAGATCAACCCACAGAGTGCTAGACGTTTGGTTGCTCTCCGCCACACTTCAGTGGGCCAAGCTGCTCATGCTGCCATTGCTCTGAGCAGTCCAGATGCAGCCGAAGGCGATGATGTTTATCAACAGACATTGAAAAGCATTAAGAATGCAGCAGCCTCTGAATGCCGCAAATGCAAAGAAACAATGGTTCTACCACTGGAAGTGGGTGGTCAAACCGTTTACTTTACAAAGCTGGACAAACTCTTTCAGAGGTATTGTGACATGTCTGCTGTTTTCAGGGATTTGATGCAACAATCATTGCACCAAAGACGAGAACCTTTGAGCCTTCTGCTATACCTAGATGAAACGACAGCTGGCAACCCTTTGAATCCTGTCAATGGGAAAAAAAAGTTGGTTGATGTACGTGACGGTCATGGAGTTCAACAGGCATTTGCAAAAGGAAGAATTCTGGCTGGTTGCTGGCATCCTGAAGCACGAAAAAGTTTCACTGATTCCAGGTGGAATGAGCGAGGTGGTGAAAGAGATGCTAGCTTATTGGTACAATCAGGGCATCTTGAATCCATCTGGGTTTTCTCTTGACTTCAGCAGTGAAGCAACCTTGGTACGCTTCAAGCTTCATGGCTGTATATCAGATGAAGCAGCAATGAAATCGATTCTAGACTGCAAGGGGGCTTCGGGTATGAAGCCATGTTGCAAGTGCAGCAACGTGATCAGCAAGTTTCATGGAAAAAAACTGAATCTTCAAGCAAACGATCTTCTTACTGACATCACTGAGACAGACCCTGGCAAATTCCTCCAGCAAACCGATGATGATATATTCCATATCTTGCAGAAGCTTCAGGCTGCCCATGACACTGAAACACAAGGAGAAGCAGAGCGATTGCAACAAATTTATGGTTGGAATTGGACCGAGACATCTTTGCTTGCGTGTCCTTTGACCAGGACGATATTACCGCCTTCTGCATGTGTTTTTGACTGGTTGCACATTCTTTTTTCCAATGGTGTGGCGTGTGTGGAGATCAGTCTCCTTTGGGAACAAATGCTTGCTTCGACACCATTTTGCTTGCAAGATTTGCAAGATTTTGCTTTGGCTGGCCTCCAGTTCCGCAAGAGTGTGCACCTATCTTCATACGGAATTGCAAAATTGTTTGATGAAAAACTGATGGAGAAAGCTTCATACGCTGGAGATGCAAACCAAACAGTGCTGGCACTTTTCATCATTGAAATCTTCGTGGAAAAGGTAGGTGGTGACCTGCCAGATGCAATGGTGCCATACCTGGATTCGTTTAGAAAACTTTGCTCTCTATCACGATGGTACTTTCGCCGGAAGGCAGGGAAGTGCAAAGCAATGACGAGTCTCAGTGGTTTCATGGAAGCCAAGATCAGCGCACATCTATGTGCATTCCAACATTGTTATGGCAAATCAAAAGTCAGACCGAAACATCATTTTTCCTTTCACGCTGCACAGATATCGCAAATGACCAAACAATTGCTAGATTGTTGGGTCACAGAGAGAAAACATAGAGCCTACAAAGATGTGGCTAAAATGTATGCAGGCAATGCCTCTTTCGAAGGATCGGTTCTGACAAAACTCCTCATGGTTCAAGAACATCAAGTATCGATCCTGAGAAAGGAGCCCTACATTGACAAAGGAGCATCAGATGCTGTCATTGCTGCACAGATTGGTGCCTTTCGCGTAGTGTCTGGATCTTCGATCCGATATCGATGTGAAACCATTTCGGTCGGTGATTTGTTTCTCATGGACAACCAAAAAGGACTCGGAGGTCGAGTTGCAAGCTGTTTGGCAGTTGATTGGGGAAACAAACAAGAATGCATGCTCTTAGTCGACAGCATGACTGAATCTTTGGAGGGGCCTGATGATGCATGGCACCTCAGCCAGTGGTCTTTCAATGAAAAAAAATCACTGCTTAACCTTTCTGTGCACCAAGATCATATGCTGTGGCCGCTCTTCTGGTGGAAGACCGCTGATGATCGGCTGTGTGTGAGCTGCTGACGCACCAAAAAAATGCGCCTACATGGCGGCCCTTGGGACGCTCAGTGAATCACAGTTTAACAGTTGTTCTTTTTCTTGTGCAATGGTACACTGGGATTTTTATAGATTGATTTCCATGTGAACCATTTGTTTTCTCAAGAGTAAAGGTTTGGATTTAGATGTGAATTCCTTAGCTATGATTCGTGCCAGTGATGTCCAGACCTGGTCGTTTATCCAAATCATCGAGACTTTGCAGATCTTGGTGAATGAACTTGCCACACGTCAAAATGGCACCTCAGCCTCATCCGAACCATGGATTCATGTTCAAGAGGAAGGTTATTCTGCAAGGTATGAGTCGACCAATCGATCTCCACCAGGAGTTGGTCACAATCAAGCTCAGTACCCTGAGATTCCACCAGGTTTTGGTCCCAATCAAAGTCAGTACACCCAGTGCCGTGGCAAATGCATGATTTGTCAAGACAGATGCATTCGCATCTTGGAAGAAGATCCAAACCACAGACATTGCAGATGCCGTGCCCATCGAAGGCGCTAAACTCACACCACAAGTGTGTCGACTGCAACGTGTCCTTTTTGAAAAAGGTGTCTACATAGCGGCCCTCGGGACGCTCAGTGAATCATACGGTTGATGGAAAAAATCCTGCACCACTCAGGGTGCCCGAAATCTTGTTTTTATCACAGCTTTAAGAACTTTTCGGGCACCCGAATTAGTGCAGGATTTTTTCCATCAACAGTAGTTTGCCAGTTGTTCATGTCTTTGTGTTTTCACACTTTGCCAAAATAATGAGGTTCTCAGGGTGAAACAGTACAATTTTCAATTCTTTGAGTTGAATTCATTTGTGACAAAATATTGATGTATCAGGACGTATCGGGACGTATCGGAATGTATCTGGATGTATCGGCTTGATATTTGACCACCAAAAATGAGCCCGATACATTCAGATACATCCCGATACATTCAGATACATCAAGATACATTCAAAAACAAATGTATCAGGACGTATCGGGACGTATCGGGATGTATCCGGATGTATCGGGATGTATCTGGACAATTTGTTTTTTCTANTCTAAAAGACTTGAGCCAAATTCTTGATCATTTTTTGTTTTTTTCTTAAAGACTTGAGCCATTGTTATGTGTGCATACCTCTTGTGGATTCTGCAGCAATTCTGTCTCATCCACTTTTGGGGTTTCCTTGAGCCAATCTTTTCCTAGGATTTCGAACCATGGCAGTTCCAGAAGGCAGTTCTGTGATCCCTGCAGAAGCAACTCCTTCTCAAGCATCTTTCGATGAAAATGCTGCAGATGCCAAGTTAGCAGCTTTTGTGAACTCAGAACTTCAACAGCAGAATGGCACTCAAGAGAAGCAAGTCGCTCCTGCTGAAGAGAAGCCCAGCGCTGCTGTTGAAGAGAAGAAAAGTGATGAAGATGACAAGAAAGAGAAACCTGAAGTTCCTGAGTCCGAGAAGAAAGATGTTGAAAACACCCATGCTGTGGCTGTTTCTTCGATGCCACCGAATGAATCGATCGATGGAAATGCTCAAAGTGTGTGGGATGAAGTCCATGCTTTGCAGAATGCCAAATTCTGCAAGAAGTGTCGTGTTCCTATGGACATTTCAAGATTGGTGCAAAAGTCAAAGGGTGAGCCTAAGTCATCCCTGATTTGCAGATCCTGCAATGCCTCCACGACCATGTTGAGCCGTCACCTTGGCAAGTGGCCAGTCCAAGACTTCACATTGCTGCCTCAAGACTCCCAGATCGCTTTTTGGCGCAAGTGCAGTGATGTGATCCAGCAAGATGGCCGCTTGGACTACCAGCATTTGAGAGCCAATTTGTCCATGAGTTTGGTCCAAAGAGAGGTTGAAACAACAGCTGTTCGGTGGACTGAAGACTTCTTGCCTCTCTCCGTGTGGGTTGCCAAAGGCTTTGATGCAGACTTGGTGAAAAAGGGTGAGAAAGAAACAAACCCAGTCCTTGGAGAGACCTACGCTCTTCCACTCAAAAGCAGGTGCAAAGAGTTTGCCAGCATCCGCATTGAGGAGATGCTTGTGAAGTTTGAAGGTGAAGCCCGTCGAAAGCAGACCGGTGGCAGGGCACTGCAGAATCCGAAGCAGCTTGATCTTCAGAATGCGCAAAACAGCGCAGCACCTGATGAAGATGATTCCCTCAAGCAATTGGAATGGATGGATGCTCAAAGCCCTGGCAAGAAGCGCAAGGCTGATGAGATGGAAGAAAGTCAAGAGAACAAGCCTGCTGATGGTGGTGAAAAGAAACTTAGCCAAGCACAACTCAACAAGAAGAACAATGGGATCCAGAAGTTGGCAAAGAAAGGCCACGCTCAAATGGTGCCTTTGCGAGATGCTGTTGAGAAGCAGTTGGCTGACAAAGACATGCTGCCCTGCAAGGTGGCCCAAGATTTGGTCAATTGCGAAAAAATGCTCAAAGACTTGATGGAGGAGTGTCAGATTGGCTTCAAGACAGTCGAGCAGGGCATTGAGCTTCAGGACTTGTCCTTCAGCGCCAAGGACTTGACTGAAGGAGTGAAAAAGGTGAAGCAAATTGTTGCTGGAGCTTCAAAGTTGTCTGCAATGATTCAGAAGACCCTGGGCAACAAATGAATTGCCAAATCGCATAGCAGTAGATCTGATGGGGTGTGGCTAGTTGCAAATTAATTTTGTAGCTTTTGCTCTCAAGAGTTTTGCCTGTGGTGTGGCCATCGGCTCTTTCCATTCCGTACTATATAGACTTGTGGCTTTAGGGGTGCCATTGAGTGAGTGCAGCAAGTTGAAAAAAAACAGCGGCCCTTGGGACGCTCAGATTTGCATCACACTGAAGGTTTGTGTCATGAACTGTTCTGAAGGAATCAAAGTAAAACATAATGCTTGATGTTTTCCAACTGTACTCTTTTGAAAAACATTATGACCACTTTTTGGTTGCAGCAATTTGCCAGATCATTTCTAGAGATCTTTGATTTCAAAATGAAAACTGTGGACTGCTGCCCTCCACCGCCGATGAAGCCGCGTTTCCGCATGTTGACACCCTCTGCAGATGGTAAGCAAAGGCAGCTTTTGAAAATGGTACCCGCGGTGAAGCTTCTTCAACATTTCAAGTACTTGGTCAAGAGCGATCCTCGATCATTATATAAAGATAGTGTCTTTTTTAACTGCAGTCTTACAAGTGATAATCTCAAGGTATTGGATTTTTGTTTCGCCCTGGCAACTCAGAATCTACGGTCTTCTCATCGTTTAGCTGCTGCCATTCGAGCTGAACTTCAACGAAGGGGCTTCAGAGTGACTGGTTTGATCGTACCAAAGTGAAGGCTTTGTAGAAATTCATTTTACTTGAATTAGTTTACCACACCTAGGCCTTCGTGTGGACTCTTGCAACCTTGAGCCAATCCTAGACTTGAGCCAAACCTATTCTTGAGCCAACTTGGGGGGTTGAAAAAAATGCATTCATAGCGGCCCTCGGGACGCTCAGTTGTTTCTGTTCTTGTCTTTTGTTGGAACATTGTTTTTTTGCAGCCAGCATTTAACATGCAGCCGTTTGGGAGATCAATTTTTTGCATCCCGAGATTTTGTTTTTGGAGCCTGCAGCATGATTTGGTTCATGCGCTACACCGTGGCAAGTGATCCTGCATGGAACACCTGTGGGACTATGCGAGGATGGGAGAAGCTTGGCCCCCTTGCGTCTTTGAGGTTGTCAATCCTGTGGTTTACAGGTCACAGTGATGACTTCTTCATAACTGAAGGACCTATGTTGTCGAAAAAATGGAGGTTAGATGTGATGACCAGTGACGGAATCTTACTGCAGCCAGCGGCCAAGGATGTTTGGCCCATGCACCGAAGGGCCATGAGGTTGCTGGTTCGCCCACATGAGCCAGCTCCTTTGGTGAATGTTGAAATTGGCAAAGTGCAGAATTACAAGGTTCCAGTGATCTGCACCTCGATGGCTGGCAACACGTTGCTGGAAAAGGATCTGCCATATGGGTCCACTTGGTTCGACATCACTACGGCTCTGGGCACCCCCCTTTCCAAGAAGATGCTGAATGTCAAACTTTTGTGTGGTGACAAATACGTTGGCAGATCC
This sequence comes from Breviolum minutum Mf 1.05b.01, assembly GCA_000507305.1. Classification (NCBI taxonomy): domain Eukaryota; class Dinophyceae; order Suessiales; family Symbiodiniaceae; genus Breviolum; species Breviolum minutum. The sequence continues at coordinate 20,756 of DF240875.1, forward strand.
TTTTTTCATCATGACTTGACCAAGCCGGTCCCTGATGAAAAGGTGGAGCTTGACATGATGGACGTGGATCACTTTGCCAGTTCCACTTGGCAGCTCAAAGAAGACAAGGAGAAGAAGCAGCTCAAAGAAGACAAGGAGAAGAAGAATACTTGCCGCCCCGGTGAATCCAAAGCTGCTGTGAAGAAGGGCAGTCTCAAGAAAAAAAATCACAAGTAGATGATTTTGGTCCTTCAACCTGAAAGGTCTGAAGTTTTGCCTTGAAGATGTGCAACGCTGATGGGATCTCTTGCGCATGGCCAAAAAAAAACACCACAGCGGCCCTCGGGACGCTCAGCATGTTCCACACCACAGCGGCCCTCGGGACGCTCAGCATGTTCCATGTGTTGAATTGAGTTTCTTGTGTTTCAGAAAATGGAATGCATTGTTTGTAGATGTGGTTGTTCACACGTTTGCCCCACTGAATGTTTGAACGCACTTGTGGATTGTCCAAATGAACTTATGTAGGGCTCAGATTGTGACAACCGAACCGTGTATATACACTTGACTAAAAAACAAATGCATCACAATTTCCATGAGGCTATCGCCACAATAATAAAAACAAATCAACATGAGGCTATCGCCACGATAATAAAAACAAATCAACATGAGGCTATCGCCACGAGAATAAAAACAAATCAACATGAGGCTATCGCCACGATAATAAAAACAAATCAAATAACAAGAATATTCCTTTTTGAAATCAACAAGATTTACTTTTTAGTTTGTTCTCAACCCTTCCAAGAGATGAAGGAGTCCAACCCAAGCCATGGTGAGCTGGGCTCAACTGTGAAGAAGGAACTGGACGAGACCTTTGGTGGTACAGCGAAAAACCCCAAGGCTTTGAATGAGCTGTGGGAAGCACAATGGGAAGCTGAAGACGACCCTGAGGCCAGGAATTCAAAAAGTTTAAACCAAATGTTGTTTCCATATTTTTTGAAGTACTGGCGTCATTTTTTTCTTGAGCCAATACTATACTTGAGCCAAAAAAAGAGTTTATAGCGGCCCTTGGGACGCTCAGCCAAGCTATGTTTCTCTGCCTGGCCAGGAACCAGAACCTATGAATGAGCCAAGCAGCTCCTCGTCGTCGAGACCTACTGTGGAAATTCCTCTCTGGGATGCTGCAACTGTTGCCTCTGAAGTCACAGCGCATGCTGCAACAGTTGTCTCTGAAGTCACAGTACCAGGTGAAGAAGATGGTGGCGAAGACGGCAACACGCCAATGGATGATTCCGATATGCAATTGGATGATTCTGATATGGCTTTGCTGAGTGCTTGTCCTAAGAAGACGGCACGTCAGAAGGCTCGAGAACAAACAGGTCGCAACAGGCGACGGGCTGGGGTGAACCAAGCCTACTATAGTAGGTGGGCATGGGTCAAAAAGCCGGACCGCAAACACCAAAGTCACTGAGAGTGAAAAAAGAAATAGCGGCCTCCGGGACGCTCTGTCTTGCATATAGCGGCCTCCGGGACGCTCTGTCTGCCATACTTTCAAACGCAAAACAAAACGTTGGAAACAAAACGAAAAACTGAGCGTCCGCAAGGCCGCTATAATTCACTGAGCGTCCGCAAGGCCGCTTAATTTACTGAGCGTCCACAAGGCCGCTGATAAACAAATACAAAAACTCACAAAACAAAAAACAAACAAAATCAAATGCTAAACAAACACCAACCCAATGGCACAAGAAAACGGTTTGGTGTCTTTTTTCCATTTTACTCAATTCAACTTATTTCTACTTATTTCTACTTATTTTTACTTATTTCTACTTATTTTTTAACTATTTTTACTTATTTTTACTTATTTTTACTTATGTTTACTTATGTTATAAGTTACATAAGTTCGATTAAGTTACTTGATCTACCTAACTTGAACTCAAGTACCAAGCAGTCAGCAAGTAGGGATCCACCATAACAAACCATCAACTCCGTTGGGTGATTCGATCTCATATTGGGGCAAAAGATCCCTGGTGTTCGAGCAAATCATCAATTTGCATCATCAATTTGCAGCTTTGACTGTTCCCTAAAAATCCTGGCTCAGTTTGAATGTCAGAGGATGATTTTGGCTGATTGGGGTGTACAATCACCACCTCCGAAACGCAGAGGTCATTGAGGTTCCAATTACCATTGGAATCAGTTTCGGTGAGCCAGGATCCCTACAAGGTGATTCTGATCTCAACAATTTGAGCCACGAAAGAAACAAAAAACCTCCTACTTTCCATTGAATCCTGGTTGTGTAATAGGGATCCGTATATTCTTTGTTTTGAATAATAATCCCCACATGATTGGGTAGTCTAATCCTCAATATACAGCACATAACCACGAGGGGGCCTTTTGCTGAATTCTTGGTCCAAAAGTTGGGATGGGATCCCCTTCAGCAGTGAGGACCCACATCACATTTTCAGGAGAGGATTTATCAACCTTCAGTTTCCCTTGCTGGGTGAGAATATCCCTAGGTGTGGTAACTGGTAACCCACACGTAAGGATACATAAGGGATACAGTACCAGACTGCTTGCCAAAGATTGGTTCAATTCAATGTGCATTGCGGCCCTTCAAAGGGACCCCACATTGTGATGGGACAATTTACAGACACAAAATTACAGGGAAAAATGAAGCGTTCAGATGGTAGTCCACCAGGATTACCCAAGAATACCCCAAGATACCTCCACAACGGTATACCCAACATCCCGAATTTAACGAATCGTTGGATCCCCCACCTGTGATGAGGTTGGCTGCCTGGTACCAAACCACCTCAATGTTACGAGTCGGACGTCGGTTTCTAAGTTTTAGACTTTACCGTGCAACTTGAAACTTGAAACTTGCTGGTGGAAACTGCATAGCTGTAGCTGCATAGCCCTTCCTTCCCCCAAAAAAAGGCAGGCATGCCATGCAACTCATGCAACCACCAAACATCCAAAACCCTGCCATCTGGAGCCCCCAAACACTGGTAAACAAGCCCAGGCGTCGTTTCAGATGTAAAATGATAGAATTGGACCTCCCAAGGTGTCAGGGCACGAAAGACGCACCAGAAAACCATGGTTTCAGACACGTCAGGGATGCATCCTCCGAAAATGCCACATGACTCTTCCAACCAAAAACTCCTTTCTTTTCATTCCAAAAGAACTTGGATACATTAAATCAACGTGTCCGCCCCCACCGAAAAACAAAGACACCTATAACTTATATAACATAATATGTTACATGATCTTACATTCAAAAGATCATCCGCTGATCATCCGCTGATCAACCGTTATTCAGAGCTCAGAACCCGGACACTGCAACTAAAGCGCCTCCAATGAGGCCCTGTCAAACATGTCTGTTCAAAAAACGTGTCCCAACAAAATCTCCACAAAAAAAAAGCAAGTGTTAAAGATATGACTTCACTTTTCCACTCTTTTCTGTTGAAAAAACTTGGGGAAGATGGCTCAGCGATGCTGGAAATGTCATTTGGTAATTTTCTTCTTCTGGCAGGTGTTTTTTTTCCGCTTGAGTATCTCATCATCATGCTTGACAAAGATCATTTAGCCATCTGAGCCCTCCGGAGACAACGCAAAGCGTCATCCACCATCATCTGCAGTTGCTGCTCTGAATCCAACAGGATGAGCAACTCCTTGTTGCCCATCTCCAACATCATGCCAGTGATCTTTGCAGCATTGTCTGGCTCTATCTTGGAGACCTTTGGAAAAAGCTGCTCTCCAATCATCTGTTTTACTTCTTCTAGGGAGAGTCGACCGAGGCCGAGTCGGCCCTCGGCATGTACTGGTACTGCTTCGGCATCATGTACTGGTACGGCATCGTTCTTTCGGAGAGTTCTGAGAATGTTGAACTGAAGTTTTCTGATCTGAACCAAATTCAAACCAATTTGAATTAAGTCTTCATCCATCAAATGTGTCACATATAGCACATCCATGCACGAATGGACACCCAGCTGCTCCAAAGACTGCTGGAAGACATCGAGTTCCAATGAGGCTAAAACATCAATAACAGCTCTGTCCATGGCTGACCCCCGTGCTTCGAAAGTTGCAAAATGTTCAACTTGAACTTGAGCCGCAGAAACTTGAAACTTGAGCCAAAATGGCTACGGTTTCAGAGAGCTGTGTTTTGCAGAGAGCAGCTCCGGTAGCACGACAGCGGCTTTCCCACATCACCATCCCTTTTGGTACGTCCCCTTTGGACAAGCAAACCAGGCAGGTGGTGCCGGCAGATTTCCACCAGGAACATCATCTACCAACAAATCCTTAGAAAAATAACCGGACCCAGGATGTTGGAAGATGTTGGAACTAGCCACCTGGATACATAAACCAACCGCTCCATGGTAGGATCATGAATGCTAGATGTCCAAGCAATAGATGTCCGAATGCTCGGAAGCCATCTGGCTTGAGAATCAGCCTTTCATCAGCTTCAAAAGGAAGACTCTTGATCCTTACCTTTTTTGTTGCACCATAAATATGTATCTATAAATAAGTATAATGTATTGATTTATGAATATATATATATATATATGTGGTTTTTGTTTTTTCTACTTGGTGAGTTTGATTTCAAAAAGTCCATCCTCCATCCATACCTTTTTTAAGTTTCTTATTAAAAACCAACGAGAGAAACACAGATCCAACATCCCGCAGCCTTTGAGGTGCCAAACACCCAAGATGAGACCCACAAAGAGTCCACCAGAAGACATAAACCACTGGAAAACCTGGGTGGTTTGGTGGATGCTTGTTGGATGTCCCGTTTGGAAGTTAGGATCAATGGGTTGATAATTGATAACCTATACTTATAACTTATATAAATACGTCAAATTGGATCATATCTCCCTCAATTTGACAAGTGAACATCAAAAAATATTTGAAACCGCCACCTGGACCTAGTTTCTCGTTTTCTCAACATTTGGGCCTTTAACAACAAAAGCGACATCCCAAAACACAACCAGCTTCAAATGCACCAGCCCTTATAACACAATAACATACAAAAACCACTTCCAAACATTTGTTTCTTCCCTTTTTTGGGCGGGGAGTCTGGAAAACTTCTTACAAAACGTATCGGGATTCTCCACATTCTCAGCATCTTGAACCAAGCCGCTGCGCCGTTGTAGGTACTCCGAAGCTTTGCCGGAACAAACTGCACCTGATGTTGGATGCTGCCAGCATCCAATCGTTCAGGATGTCATTACAAAAACCCAGCGAATCCCAATCCTAAACCACCATATGTGACAGGAATCCTGTGAAAAGGATACAAGGACGATTTGTTCATGAATGAAGTGGTAGGGTTTTCTATAAAACATGGAACCTCCAAAAAAACATGGTGCCTTTCATGTTGGCTCCATTTTCATCTTGCAACACCATACATGTTCACCACCACTGACGGCCATGATTGTGGTGAAAAAACGTCCATCCTCACGAGGTTCCAGCACTGATTGAGAGCTAACATCCAAGGGTCCAAACGCCATAAAAGATCATACATCCAACCTATGGAAGCGCACAACGTAGCTGGAAAAGTGCACTAAAATGTTTTGTTTTCCGGAACCAAAACACAGCTGCAACTGCAAAAACTCAACTGGGAAATAAGTGACTATATGAGAAGTTTGCGAAAAATATCTGGACCGGAGAACAAACTGCAAATATATGGTATATATTTTAATTCTTGTTTCACAAGTTTGGAAGAACAAAAACGTAGCAAATCATAAATGTCTCGCGAGGAAACTTGAAATGCAATCCACGTTTAAGTCAATACGCATTTGTTTGGAAGCTCTTGGCTACTTGGTTGCCCAAATGCCAAGCGCAAATAATACTTGCTTATGGGATTCTACTCTCTACTGGTTGACTCCTGATTTCTTCTTCAGTGTCACTATCCAAACGCGCAGAAAACCTATTGGAATTGTCAGTTTCTATAGTTCATATCCAAAACATCATTTTGAGTACAGAGACACATGTATCCGAAGTTCAAATTCAAATTCAAAAACACATCCTACCCCTCGACCAAAATCCAAGGGCAATTTGAGACACCCAGCGATGGGAAGACCATATGCCACATGGAAAATCTGCCGTTCTTTGATGTCCTCTTTTTTCTTTGAAGGTGTTCAAAGGTCAACTAAATCTTGAAAATTAAATATTCAAGGTTCATTCCCTTTCATTTCCTCAACTCGGCAGCACTATATACAGCCGTGAGAACAGTTGTCACAACATCACCATTAAATCCGAAGCAGCAACCAGCCTTCGAAACTAACGAACGACAGAAAAGTTGGAGGTAAAAACTCTGTACATTTCAAGCTTCCGCTGTTGGTATCTGTGGTCATTTATTTCTTTCCATCATCAAGGGAACTATTGGATGGTTCAAGAATTTGGCGTTTCGCACCAGCTAAATGATGTTCTAAAAAATGTTATTTTTTTATGGAGTACCTGAATTTCTTTCACATGACTTACCCGTATCATTTGATCATATCTTCTTCTATGTGACATGTGGCACTCCACCCCACCATGCAGCCACGCCCCCTGGAACCTGCATGATGGACTCCGAAATCTGGATGAGCATGGCAATGAGCATGGGATTTTAATAAAAGAACAGGGTACATCCCACCCAAGGTAGGGATAGATCTGCCTACAATCACTTAGATTTGCTTAAGATGCTTGGAAAAAGTAGACATATTTCCCAATTGGTGGTTTTTATGGTGATTTGCCACAGTAGAAAGTAAACAAAACACCATAAACAAATCCAAGATCATTGGAACAGTCAAAGGCTTTCAAACGGAAGTCGGTTGACAAAGATGCAAACCGCACTTCTGGAACCACATGTAATATGATATATTTATATTGGATTATTGGATAAGTGTATACACTCTTAGCATTTACACCTCACGGAAACCACAACAAATAATTTATTGCGCCCGGCAATGGCAACATGACTCATATACCAGTTGAATAACAAAATGAAATTTAAGACTGCCACTGGACACTTGTCATGGTATATCGATTGCCGCTCTCATGGCGCAACGAAACATGTTTGGAGCACTTTGGATGCTTTAACATCCAACCTAAACCACAACCCCCCCTGTTGCCACACCAAAGTCGCCTTTGTTCAGATTGTCCACGTTTCATGTTGCGCGGTGAAAGCGCAACTGTTTCTTCAACGATCCACATGAATGGCTTCGAGGCCATGCGAGATAAAGAGTGCATGCCTGTGATTGTGGATGAAAGTTTCAGCCTGGGAAGACTCAATAAAGGGAGTATGACACCTATAAATAAACATTCATACAGACACGAAACAAAACTTTGTATCTCTCTTTACTTGACTATGTTGCATATCGAAGCAGTGTTTATATATAGATAATTATATGTGAATACATGTACATTTTGATATACGTATATATAAAAATATGATGGTTGATGTATGTTTAGACCTCATTCGCATAGGACTGTATCAATAGTATGCGATATGCCCGAGTTCCCGTCCATACGCATTTCTGGTGATGCCGCAGAACGATCTAACACTCCAGCCGCGCGACACTGGAAGACTTCAGCCGAAGAACATTTGGGTGTTGATCAAAATAAACGTGCCTGGGAAAGGTACAATCGCCGATCAACCGCGAATCAATCGCGGACCCACGGGTGGCAATCGCGGAGGGATTTTGTTCTTTCCAATGTCATTTGTACAGAAAACGAAATAGATATTTCTATATACACAGAGATATATACAAGTCACAACCTTGAAGAAATTGGCAAGAGACATTGCATGGCCATGGGCCAGTGACTACATTTGGGGGCTCCTCAATCGCCTCACAATCGCGGATTTGTCGATCACAAACATGACATGGAAACTAGGTCCACAAAAAGATTGACATTGCAAATGCTGTGTCTGTCTTGGGAAGTAATCTGACTTTCAATAAAAAAGGAAACAGTAATTGACCGTGCCAAACCCAGCACACAAGACTGCAGCATACTACAAATATGAACAGCAATTCTACAAAGAATGAGTTTCTCCCATATACACAATAGATGACTGCATCAATCGCATACCAATCGCCGATCAAACGCGATGCAGCGTTTTACAATCGCGGATGTCAAGATATGAAGGCCGATTCATAATTCTTAGATGTGCATTTGCGATCGGCGCCCTTTTACAACGTACGAATTTGGGACCCTGCTCAAAATTTGAGGACACCTGAAATGTGGTGGGAATGAAAAAACAATGCAGCCATCTTCACTGTTGATCCAAAGAATCAAACTGCGTTCTCTTGTTGAAACTATTCAGCTATAAGATCAAAGCATGATTGAATCTACAGCCTCCTGATGAAAGGAAACATAGTCCCCCTTAACATCTCCTGGCCACATGGTTGGAAAAACTGCGAGTACCATTTTTGGGGGGCTTGGCATCATTTGCAGCAGTTATGTCACCCTTGATGCTCGGAAGCGCAACATGACGAACAGTGACGAACAGCCGCTAGGCTAGGCATTTCAGGCTTCCGGCGAAGTGTGCTATGTGTCTGCAAGTATCCTAAGTATCAATTAAATCTTCCATAGATCTTCAGGGATTTACCGTAAATTGAGTTATACATATATATATATATATAAATACATATACTATACTATCCGCTTTATATATTATTAGTGTAAAGATATGTGTAAAGTTAATACACCATAACCTTGGAAAGCGTATAGAAATTGTGGCAACACTCCTGACCCCAGCCCTGATCACCCGACCTGATTCTTATCAGATTTTGCACAGGAATTCTACACTGCGGCTGGGTGAGGGGACAGGGGTTGATCATTCATGTACAAGGTTCCGATATGGATTTCATCTGTACATACTGTCACGAGAGGGTCATCCATGGTCATCGCATGTGTTTCAGCCTTCGGCTGCCGAGTCTTCCGGTCGTTGACTAAAACTTGCGCGCTCACGTGGCTGGATGGCCGCGTGGTGCAAAAACTTTTGTGTTGCCCACGGCTGACCCCTCAAAAAGGCCGGTAGACCTAGTCGGAAATGCAGGCTCAACAACGTCCAAGATAGCCTAATAAAACCATTAACCTGCTTTCCTTTCAATCTCGAAGATGTTACCTCCTCTTCACTCTTCACTCAAACACGGCGCAAACCTTTAGCACACTCAAAAAATCCCAAACACCTTTAGTCTTGTTGTGGCACCTTCGTCCACACTCCTCATATGATATCATATGCGTAGAGGTAGGGGAGGAAAAGCCTCAACTAAAGTAAAATGACATAAACAAAAACCATACGTATACCTTAAGGTAATACATAATCAAATATAATTCATCATCGAATCATCACCATTGATACTGGCAGAATCAACAAAATAACTTTGATGCATCAAACCCAAACAATCACAATCTAAAAGTATAGTCAGTATAGTGTTAAACGATGTTTAAAGGGCTTCAAACATGGCCAGACTCAGCAATGCTGACTCAGCCTGGAGAAACTAGTTTTTTTTCCATTATGGTCCTCAAAATGCTCCCTAAAGATATCGTTCGGTGATTTTTTCAACAAATTTGCACACTGTTCCTAAGACTAGACTAGGAAAATTATGTTCTCCTCATTCTGCCGTGTTCCCATGATTTCACCAATTACCTTTCATATTGCACTTTCATGTTGCACAATCCTTCTTGATTTACTGTTTCACTTTTCCGTGATGTCCAGTTTTTGCGTTTTGTATGTCTATCACTTGTGTTTGAAAGCTACTATAGAGTTCCTTGCAATACATGTAATACGTTTCAATGGTCACACACCACTCTCCAAAACATTGGATGCTGGAGCTCGGCCGGCTTCAAAAGAATTGAAGTTCACCAACTTTTGGGTTGTTCACTTGAACTTGCTTCCTATAACTTGTGTGCCCAAAAATTTCCCAAATGCTCCCAAAACAACAAAAAACACGATAAACAAATATAAAACCATAGACTTTCATACCGTTTGCGCCATTTCATGGAGCCCTATATTAACATTCTCATTTTGGGCATGATCTAAGAATTCGCTGCAGAAAACGAATCACGCCACGCGATTTCCCCCCAACCTTCCTTTTGCACCACTCCAACGAAACAAAACGCCTCACAATTCACTTCGTAGCTCCGAAACACGACGGGCTTCATGACTTCCAGAGGAACGATCCACCTCAACAGAAGCAGAAACAAATGATGTCACTGTGACACCCCTAAAATTTGACATGTCATGGGAATTTAAATTGCCCCCCCCAATGCCACCCCCCCAAGAAATAAGGTAACCGTTGGTTTCCCTTTCTGAGGCCTTATTTCTTGGGGGGGTTGCTTTGGGGGAGGGGGTACCTTAAATTCCCATGAACATGGAAGCTGCAAAAGAAAACCTGGAAAAGATACATCCTTTTGGAAAGTATCATTTTCAGGTTCCATGTTAAACTCTGTGGGAGTATTCAATGTTGTTTGATGCTTTTATTGGAGATGATCAATCGAACCCATGGTTAATAAGTGGTTTCGGTTGGTGGTGGGTGAACCAACCCATCTGAAAAATATGCGCAAGTCAAATTGGATCATTTCCCTAAGCAGGGGTGAAATTTAAAAAAACATGAAACCACCACCTAGTTTCGGTTGGTGGTTTGGGATTCTAGGGATGCCCAGTAGCAATCCCTTTCATAAGGGGATCGTAGGAATCCAAACCACCAATTAACCATTATAGTTGATCATTCCACTCCAAAAAAACAACCATCATAACATCATTGATCACCTTTCATTTCCCCCCAAACCTGAAACCATCAGTAAAAAGGTGCTGAACATTCCAATGATTGGAAGAAGAATATCATTTTCCGTTTCAAATTTCGGCCTATAATCAAGGGGCAAACACTTGCCGTGAGTTTCAAGGTATTCAATGCCTTTTCGTTTCCAATGTTTTAAACGTTTGGGATGACCCATCAACCTGTAGTAATTTTTCCAGGAACTCCTGGGGGCCCCAAACCATGGTCAAGACCTCAGGCTCCAAGCTATCAACTACTCGTGAATTCAGTTGGTGGAAAGTCATAGGAAACCATCATGTCATGGTATTCTTCACAACATTAGCATTTAAAAAAACACATGACGTTTTCGCAAAACAAAAATGAAAAAAAAAACACAAACTTCAGTGTTTGAAATCCATCAAGTCACTTTCAAAAGTGAATAACCAAACAACAAAGCCATGAATTTCGCCGAGCAAAGCACTTCATCGCCCTCTTCACCTATGATTGGTTAGATGTCTTGTCCAAACAACGCATTTCATGTCCCAAAGCTGGAAGCAATTGATTCAACAAAATGAAAAATTTACCCTCCAGGCAATTAACATATCCCACCTTGGGAAAAGGAAAATCATCTTCAAAATGCCATTTTGGGGGGATATGTTAGTTCCCTGGAGGGTATACCACCTGGAAAGTAGATGGCGCAACCTCACCTGTCTTGGTTTATCATGGCCCCGAAAACTGAATCGTCACCTTTTGGGAGTTGCGCCATCTACTTTCACTACAGTGCACAATGATATGCATAGAGGAAAAATCCAGGAAGTCTCTCAATATATCCTTGTGATCGTTTGTATGAAGTAGAGTTGCATTCCATTTATATAGTCGGAAAAAACAAGAAATGAGTTGACTCTGAACATATCAATGCTGAAGGACAGCAGCTCACGGAAATACCCATCCTGGCCTGAAAACATGCTTTGAATCTTGCGAAAGGCAGCCTGCCGCTGATAACCCTCAAGAAGCCAATAGAAAAACATGAATGTTGCTGTTCATATGTGTTTTTTTAGAATTCGATCTGTAAAATTGTGACTGGAACATATTCTTGCATCACTGCTTTTTGTTCATCCTGAAAAAATATCTTAGATTCTCTCATCATTTGTGGTTTCCCATCTTCGCGAGTCACCAGGGTGACGCCTTGGAAGCTTTTTTGGAAGATTTCCTGAATGCCGACCCGTCAGGACCACCCGTTGAAACAGCCGGATCTAAATGACATATGTGTCAAAACTGTGGGGGGAGGGGGTAAGAGTTGGCGGGAATCAGGTTTCAGAATTCAATGCAAACTTAGTAAATATCCGTTGACTCCTTCAAATGTGAGGAACTGGTAAAATATGGTTAAAGTTAAAATCTTTAAACATCAAAATGAAGAAAATCCATGAACTGGATGAGACTTGATGTTCAACTTTGCACAGGGATTTTCTGCTAATCAACACAACCATTCTTTGCCGATTTGCCTGGCCAATGTGTTTTTCACCCGAACAGCCGAGTCCGAGAAACAAGTGCTGGCCGTATCTGTCCAGCTCCTCCAACTGAGGACAAGCCTCAACATCTTCTGTCTGAGAAACGACGCCAAAAGAAACTGGACATACTTTGCAGTGAAAAAAAGGAATATACATGATACGTACATATATATGATTGCTACAGCTGATAAGCAAAACGTGTCATACACTTGTTGCCTGTAGCATGCTGTTGCCTGTAGCATGCTGTACGTATTGGAATTACAAGATGCTTTTGGGATCAGCTCATCAGCTTTGTCTGGATTCCCGGACTGCAGGATCCTCGCAGAAAAACTTCTCCAAATATTCCTGACCAATATCCACAGCTTTGTTGATGGGAACAGGATTGGATATGAGCATCACAAAAAACAAAGTGTTTGAGCATGTCTATTTATAAAAATAATAATATGTATCTATATATATATATATCAATAGCTTTTTTGATAGATTGTGCACTTTTGATGAAAATAAATGAGGTGCATATCATATAACATGAGAATCTTCCCCAAATATTCGGGTGAACTCTGATCAACCTTGTCACGAAAAAAGCAACCACCTGACCTCAAACGGACCTGGGGGATGACCCCAGTAGCCAAAAAACCGCCCAAAACCATCCGACACCTTCTCAATCTGTAGGGCAGATTGCACCCAGGATGCGGGATCGCGACTTGGAATGCTTCGCAACCTTCGAAAAAACAGGCTGCTCTGAGTTTGACCTGGAGTTTCTTTATGCAACCAACCATGGTGAAACTCCAAAAAACCACCGGGAAACAAAACATCACATGAAGGCTTACAGGAAAGATGAATAAAAATGTCGTGAATCCATAAGGTCCATATGAATATATGAAGAGTCTTCTGCAATTGTTTTTGTTGGATCTTTTGGGGAACCCCCTTCCACCAAAAGATGCCCTTCCTCCAATAATCATGGAAGTGAAAAATCGGTCCCCCCAATAGTAGTTACAGCCAGTTTCCACTTCCATGATTATGGGAGAAATGGCAATGGGTAGTTGATACATGTTGATGCCATTTCAAATCGGATCCGAAGATTAAAGCAAAGGCCTCGCGGAACGGGACTGGATGACATTCCAGTGGAGGAAGTTGAACCTGAATAAAGACATGTGGAACTCATGGTGTTTCAGGCGGGTTGCAATGTTTACAATCTGTTACATAAATCCTGGCCATGGAAGCAACAAATCACTGTTGGCAAATTGGAAAACAACACTTGCAACAACGCTAGACCTGACCTATCATGTCGGTAAAATAAACAAACAAGTTACACACACACACACAAACACGTTTGGAATAATTTTGACTCCGGCACAATGCTTTGAGACATCAAATGTTTAAACCCAACAGAAGTTGTGCATGGGAAAAATTGGTGATCTGATATTGTGTCAACATACAAGAAATATAGACAAATAAATATGTCCATTCTCTGCTCTGATATTGTATACAAGATGTGCAGGAATTCCACAAGACTGGGAATGAAGATTTGAAACAAACTGACAGCTCCGCTTACCACTTGCAACTTTGCAAAAAACACGTGCCAACAAATCCAAGAGCAAAAGCTTGCAACTCACTTCTAAAGAACAAGTTACACAAATCCCAGAAGCAAAAGGATCCATAACATGGGTATATTTAGACAACTTTTGGTTGATGATGATGATGATGATGATGACGACGATTATGTAGGTTGCATGGATCCTCCGGGAAAATAGTCATATCACCAAGTGGCGGGCTTCACAACTTCAACTTTTCAACCAGGGCTCCCTGACGCAAGTTCTTCCAAAGACACCTTGCCATCTCGGTCGACGTCGTGGTATTGCAAGGCGTCCTGTCAACACTCGAATTTTCCGGCTGGCAAGGCACCATTTTCCAGTAGGTACATTTACAAATGGTGGATTTTCAAACGCAGCATTTGATCATATATATATATATAATATGTATAATAGGTAGAAAAAATTGCCGGAAATCACATCCCCTGGGGTAATGGTAAAGCACACTTTGACTCAAAGTGCTGACGGCGTTCGTTAATCAAATTAAGCCATCACATATCATGGATCTATCCCGACCTAGGAAATAAGGTTCTTACCAAGAGATTGTTGACCACCATGCTCCCTTGTTATTACTAAGGCCTTACTTCTTTGATGGGATAGGCAATGAGGGGGCAGCATAGATCTTCGCCCGTCCAAATCACCTGTTACAACATCTCACACCTGATGATGTGTTGCTTTCTAGGTTTATTGAACCAAGCACCAGTGCAAAACATGCAAATCAGAGCCATTTAAAGCCAGCAATTGTTTTTTGCAAAATCTGACACTCCTGCATCTCCATCATTCAACTAATGCTTAATCGTTGGTTTGGGTCCCGGTGGTTTGGGATTCTAAGGGATACCCCTTAAGCAACAATCCCCTTTCATAAGGGGTATCCTAGGAATCCCAAAACCACCAACCGCCCCAAACCACCCATGAAAACTACTAGTTGGACCTCATCAACACCAAAAACCCATCATCAACCCATCATCAACCCATCATCAACCCCATTAAAAAAGGCCATCAACCCATCATTGCCTCCCCAAACAAAACACACAGAAAAAACACGTCAAGCCCCGCAGCTTGCAAGGCAAGGCAGCTTGCTTCAACTTGGGGGGATCCTCGACCCAAACTGCCATGGCTTCATCGGTAAGTTCTTCTTTTTGTGTGGCGGACAACAATTTCCGCCACGTATACCTGGCGTTTTTGAACAACTTTTGGCGGACTCGGCCGGATCCCGTCATTTTTCTTGAACAAATATCTATATAGTGTTGAAAAAAAGACAGTGCTATATGTGGCCCCCGTCCTTTCTCCAAATTGCCAAAAACTTCAAGGACAGATCCACACCGTTCCACCCCAGTAGAAGTCAAACATTAAAAACAACAACTAACAAACGCTTGCAACAACGCAAGAATCCTGACTGTGTGTTCCACAAAACAATCTCACCACAAACAACACGAAACACACGACTACAACCATATAATTATATATATATACTTATTGCATTATATTGCCATCGAAAAATGGATCCCAACATCTAAAAACTACAACTGCAACATGCACATGATGAGAGTTCACATATTAGCCACAGCTTCTCGGTTATTTACCCGTTGATACGAAAAGGGTGGAAAGCCACGATTCCGACTTGGCCTGAAATCACCTCGTCCCAGAATCTCCTTGATCGAAAACCCAGTGGGATAGGCATTCTAGGAATGCTAGGTGGTTCGTTCTCAATCAATTCCACAAAGGTTGAGTTTGTTGAAAGGCAGTGCCTGCAGCTTTGAATTTGTACTTTCGGAATTTTTGTTCGGAAAAGAGCAGTTCTGTGCATTTGTTCATTCATTTGTACTTTCCGTTGTCAAACAGGTCAAAAATTATTTCCGCAATTTCTTTTTGAACAAAAACTCAGATCTTGACTGCTGATTGCTCCCCAAACACTATAATTACTATAATAGCATATATATATATATTTGCATGTGCATGCAATTTGAAAACAGCCAAAAACATCGCTGTTCGGCTGTTCGTCTAATTGTCTTCCCTGAAACACATCGACATCTTAACCAGTCGCGAACCGCCAACCGTCAACCGAAACCACCGTGTCCTTCCGAGTCTTCGCATTTTTTGCAAAGGCTTGGTACCTAGGCTTTTCAAAATGTGAGACGCGACAAGAGACTAGGAAACTATATGAAGAACATGACACAAAAATAGAAACATGACTTTAAATGTAATTGTACAATGCAGATTTTGGAATTTGCCAAATATAAACAAAACCACAAAAAAATCCCACAGAATCTTATGATTTTATATGAACAAATTTGTATAAATAAAAAATATATATATATATGCACCGACACCTTTTCCTGAGATCCTGTAGGATGAGCAGCAAACACTTCACATGGATTCTCCACTAAACTTCACACAAAGAAGTTTTCACCGAATCTCCGGCAGGGTTACTTCGAATTTGGAATTGTCTGCAAGGGGTTGTTGCAGCATTTAATGATACCGCCAAGATATTAGGTAAGATCCTCATAGAATGAACACAAAGAAGAATGCCGTGAATTGGGCACTTTAAAAGGCTGGTCAACTACATCAAGGCACCGAAGAAAGATCAATCACTATCGCCAAATATGAATGATTGTTAGAACTGTCTGAAGCATGTCTGACTTTAAGCCATATATTTCTGTACGCATAAAATCACATAAAACATACGTAAGTAAGGTATGTATTTTTTAATGAACATTGCGAAAACGCAATAAATAACATGTCAAGGAATTATTCCTTTCTAGAAAGGTGTTTTGCCCACCCATCTGAAACAATATGCTCGTGCAATTAGATCATCTCCCCTCGGCAGGTGAAAGCACCAGGATGGAAATCCAAGCTTTCCGGCAGTTCCGCATTGGTGAAGTGACCCTGCGGGAAATTGTTGTGGAAATTTATGAAAACCCCACCAAGGAAACAAATGATTTGTTATGCAACTTAAGCATGCAGTATATAGTAATATGTTCAAAACATATGCATTGTCCATATGTAATGATATATATGCTGTACATGTTTAAAATTTTAAATATGTACCAGCACATGGTTTTTGCCACAAATGCATTAATATGGATCCGGTTATAAGTGTTGCAGCATTTTCCAGCTAACATTATAGAAAACTTACATGTGAAAAAAACATGTTGGGGGATTTGACATCTTGATTCCATTTTGTAGGGCAACATCTTCAACTCTGTCCTGTCTACAGTTCAGTCAATCCATTCTGGGCAACGAGGTGTACGGGCCCATGCAAGACCCCACAGCAATGCCCTCATGTGAAATATCAGCAACCAACATAATGCAAAAGATTCATGGCAAAACACATCATATCAGTGTTCCGGCAGTAGGGAAGTTCAAAAGAAACTGCATCCCATCATCACAAAATCACGACTTCTTACATACATCATGATGTGGATGATGGTATGTCCAATTTCTCTGGGTCCATGTGGGCATTCCTCTGACATCAATCCATGTCTTGCAAAATTTTGCCATTGCATTCTTTCATGATCCTTCAGGTCTTTTCACCTCAACTAACATCATGATGTCTAACAGTCTAACATCCCTTTTCTCCACGGGCCACTCAAACCAAAAATCAGAATAGAATTAAAAAAAAACTGCTGAATCTCAAAACAAATTGGTGCTCCCCCTTTGAAGTTTCATTACCCATAGGATCCATCTATGGTAAATATGCCATTCCCATGGATCCTATGGGTTATAGGAACTCTTCCCGGTTGCCCCCCATGACATGACCACCGTTGAACCCGTCGTGAAACCCCCGGTCACATCTCCGTTGGAGTCCACCAACTTCATCACGCTTTCAGCCTGCAAAATCATCGAACGACTCAACGACCGTATTTTTTTCAGAAGGAACGGGTTTCACGAAACAGAAAATCTACCAACATAGATTTCTGGGTCAAAAAAATAATCGTTATATAACAATATATGAAATACTAGTGTTTGTAGATGTTTGTGGTTGACATCAATGATTATTTTGGTAAGGGTATACATCTTCACCAGCACATAACAAGGTTTGGTTCAATGGCATTAAAAGAGTAGTTCGTTGGTGGTTGAGGTTGTGGTTCAGGCGAAGGCAAACCTGTATGCCTTGAAGGGCTCTACCATTCCCTGCAGCTTTCAAAATGGTTGTTCATATGTCTCAACCGGTTTTTTGGAAGTTTTTGCTATTAAGAAAACCTGGGCAAAGGTTCCTTTGCTTCAAAATCAGCCACAAGAATCTGTTTCTTGCTGTTTGGTCTGGATGTGCCACCCCCTACATGAGCCATGGCACAAACGTTGGTGATCTTTTTTGGGGTCAGTCCATCACCTATTGAAACGATGTTTTTTAAAAGGTGCTTCAGCCTAAAAGCTCGGATATGATGTACCAAGCTCCTAGTTGTTGAGCCAACCGCCTGACAAAATCCTATAATCAAAATGACTTCAGCTTCAACTTCAGGGTGAATATTGCAACGTCAACCATATAAATATAATATATATATATATTGTGAATAGCCAGCAGTTTGAATATAGACTAATTAGGTTTTTCCAATTGTAGTTATTCTCTAAAATGCTATATTCTAAGCACTTTGCACTTAGAATTTAGACACGATGCCCTTAGAATATGATGTTCATCCATTTCCAATATGTCAATAAGTTGAGCATTTCCGTATTTAGACATAAATAAATATATATGTATAGTATGTTTTATTTCATGTTGTTGACTCATATGTACTATTGAAAACATTCATAGTTATGAATCCGAATAATTGCCATATTCTATGTGCAATATTTTTGGAATTAGTCATGACCATATTCTATTTGCAACTAATTCCTTTTTAATATTCTATCTGCTAGGGTTTTCATGTATATACATAATTAATAAATGTATTCATATAAAAAGAAATACGTGTATATATATACATATATCAACAACAAAAAAACACCAACTAAATGTCTAAACCAATATGCCTTTAGCCACTTTAGCCCGCCATGGCACCTCTTTTTGCATGGCCTCTTTACTTGGAGTTGCCTGGAACCTGCCGTCATCCAAAAGCGAGTTCTTTTGGACCTTCAAGTCGTGCTTCCATAAAATGTTCTTCCCCAGCAAGTGGCAACTAGAGCTGCTGCCTCCACAAAACAACTTTAATGTCTTCAATCACTTGTGTCAGTCAATTGTTGATTGCTGGTTTGGGTTTATCCGTCACTTCTTAGTCCTTTTTGCACATGTTTTTTTGCACGTGACAAACCACTTTCCAACTTGGTGGTTTCTATAGGCTGAACCTATAAACAAACCATTTTTTTAATCATGTTCGGTTCAGAGTCGTGAGTGCTTCCAAAAGTGCAAATGTGACAGTTGCGCTCCCCCAGTTGTCTTCAATTAAAGTGAAAACTAGGATTTCCTTGGGAACCTGTGCCTACTCGGCTTCAACTGTTTCGGAGATTTAGTAAACCTCCATCTCCGAATTCCAAGTACCAGATCGAAAGTAAAGATTCATGGAATAAAACACTGCAACAACAACAACAACAACAACAACAACAACAACAACAAAAACAACAAAAACAAGAACAACAACAACACCAAGAACAAGAACAAGAACAAGAACAAGAACAAACCTCCGAGAACGTCATCACTCACCTCCGCTTATCTTGGAGTAATGTAGAATAGGACTCGATCTTCTCCAAGCACGGCTCACCTTTGATACAAAAAACAGCTCCTCGCTTTTGACACTGAACATTTCTGATGTTTTTTTCAGAGATTGGAAATTTCAGTAACACAATAATTATATGATATATATATATATGTGATTATGTGTGTGTGGATTTAACCCAACACATATGAGCGCCAGGGACTCCATGATGCGTGTGTCTCAAACCCTTTCCTTAAGCCCTTTTCCACCGGTGCCTAGACCATAGTGGGACATAGCGAAGCGACCTGGAAATGCACAGGATGGCGGATATGGTGCTCTGCAATTTCTGTCAAAAAACTGCTAGAGACCAGACATATAATCTTATTTGCTTATCACCTGCAGCACCTTGTGTTGAGCTTTCTTTCAGGGTAGACGAGTAGATGTATGCTTGTTTCAACAGGTCAAAACATACACATTGAATATATGGGTGTTTCCAAAAATAGAGGGTATCACCAAATCGTCCATCTTACTAGGGTTTTCCATTATAAACCATCCATTTTGGGGTACCCCTATTTTTTGGAAACACCCACATTATTCCAGTGACCTGTTTGTTCCTGAGCTGCTTTCCTCTGCTTCATCTGCATGCTTATTTTCAACGTTCCACCGCAAGCATTTCGAAAAAACCCATGACACCATGACTAGCTAGTAATTAGCATTGTATAAGCTACAGTAGTACTGGAGTGCATGAGCACCCACATGGAAACGAGAAATCTAGTTATATGATGTAATATAGTGTTTACATATCATTTTACCGTTTTTTTGTTCAACCTATGATTATGCAACATCCTTTGTGCCAGGTGTGGTGTGCTGCTTTATTCTCTGGAACCATTCGGAAATTCGCCCAAGTAACTCATGTAGGCACGGTATAGGTTCACCTGTCTTGGATGGTTGAACCTCACATGGCAAGCATTGGAAAGTTGCTGAAGTGAGATGACGTTGACACGGGAGGAGTGGCTATTGAACAGGTCAATGAATCTCGTGTGTTGTCCATTTGTCTTATGATGAAGGCAAGGTTCACACTCATGAAAGGACAAAATGAAAACCAAGGAAAAAAACAAACCAGTTCCGAAAAATGCATGAGACAATGCAAAAAATGATGTTACTCTCCTTTTCTTGATGTAAATCATGTCTAGACAAGCTGTTGTTTCATGTTTCTGCCGGAAAACTCGTACAGTGTTGACTCAAACAGGGTAGTGCCACGTGCAAAAACGCCCAGGTATGAATCCTTTCCAGCAAGGAAAGCCGAAAGGAAGCGCATTCCACATCAAAGGCTTGAGCGGTATGATGCTTGATGATATCTGGGCAAGTTCCTATAATTCGTTTAACCTGAAATTAAGGTCATCCTTTGGGAGGGATTCCCTTACTAATCCACCATTTTGGATCCGTCACCTCGGCGATTTGGTCGCTATAATTTGCCCAAATGATATGTCATAATTATGATGTGATACGACATGACAAGATGTGATGTAGTGTGACAGGATCTGGCGTACTTTAATGATGTGATATATATATATATATGACATGTGATATGACATGGGATGATGCCTCAGTATGTTGAACACGTGACGTGGCAGGATGTAGAATGTAGAACAGTAACCCTCATGAGTTGAAATGTGATATGCCATGATATACCTCACTTGATACTTATTACGACCCCGACCCTATTTCACACATGTACCTCAAATAACAGGTGTAGAAATGATATCTATTGAAATAGTTGAATATGTACTACATGTCTGTTCTGAACACATGATATATATATATATATATAAACATATTTACATATATATATATATACGTATCTAAACAGAGTATACAAATATATGCAGCATTCATTATGTATGCATGTATCAGCGTTACTTTAAAACTACCACATGATGGATCAATTCTACTGAGCTTCCAGGCTGATACGTTGAAGCTGTGTAACACTGCTGGTCATTGGTGTCTGGATCAACGAAGGTTTCCTTGGTGGAACTGGAAAACATATACAATGATACTGTTGATGGAAAGAATCCGGCGAAAACCAGTTGATGTGGTAAATCTCCCGTTATTTACTTGGTTTTATGCATCCCAAGGTGGTTCGACCCTGAATTTTCTGAGTCAGTAGTGTCAGAGAGATCTGAGATCTGACTCTCGGCAAGGAGGAATAATTATACATCCCAGGTGGTTGTTTCCGATTTCTTCCATTCAAAGTATAGTAGTTAGTAAGACACTTTGGCAGATAATGGATGGGAAATCCAAGGGAAACGAAAAACACAATGGTGTTTTCTAATGATGGAATACATGATGTTGGAATGAATGATGGAATACGCTCCCTTCAAGGGGGCATAGCCCCTGACAAATGAAGCTTGGGAGACAATTTTCCTTTTGGGAAAGCCTATTTTCAGGGACTAGCTGTTAGTTTTAGGGAGGGTAAATGATTTGAAACCATACAATCTTTATCATATCAATCCATGGTTGGTTTTGGTCACTAAGGTCCAAGGTTGAATATTTTACATCCATAAAATAGTAGACAACCACCATCAACCACAGGTTCTATATACAAAACAAAATCAATTAAACACACCACACTCTGTTTAATATACATCATATACATTCATATACATTTTTACGCACTATCTATTATGCATAATGAGCATATCTCTCTCTTCCGCGCGCCATCAACTCTGCTCATCATTCAAGGGAGGCGCGACCATACACCACTGTACTATGTGAAATCGATAGTTTCAAACCGTTGATGGAAGAAATCCTGCACCAGTTGGTACCAGTAGGTAGTTTATCCCCATTATTTACATGATTTTTACACATCCAAACGGTGGTTGTTGTTTGGGATTTCTGAACCATCAACAGGATGATTTCCACTCTTGAAACCTGGAAGTTTGGATTTCAAAAGTGGTTTCAATTGATTGAACCGTCGGCCGTGGGAGTCCAAAAAGATACCCCAACTGCTTCGCCTTGACCAAGGGGCCCAAATGGTCCCTTTTTTGATGAGAAACTCAGGGAGGTTTTTTTTGTACGAAAAGTAAACCGCGAAGAGCTGGTACAACATTTCTTTGTTGTCCATTTGTAAATTGAAAGCAGGATTGTTTTGTTAACTCCCTGGCTAGTAGCATAGCACTCATTCTAAGGCATACGTATTTCCAAAATGACTGCGGAAACCCTCAACTCCCAGGTGTTGAAACACAGTCCAAGGCACATGGATGTAACCCGTGGGGAAAACGAAACACCTAAATTCAGCAAACTGCGAGGTGGCAATGATGAATGAGGTGCGAATCCGGAAAATTGGGTTGGGCAATTTGATCATCAACCAATTTTTTGGTATACCCTCCCTACAACCAACGAATATCCCCTGAAAATAGGCCGGGCCGCAAAAAGGAAAATAGTCTGAACCAACCATCCGTTTTTTCAGGTGCAAGAATGTTAGTTTCAGGGAGGGTACTTTTAAATTACAGCTTACATTTGATCATTTTGATCATACGCCTATAAATGCAATGAAGCCAAACTTAAGGGTCGTTTAGTTGTATGAATTTCTGGTAGCCTGGAGAAGTGATGTTTCCGTCATGGACCTAAGGACCCTGACTCTCCTGGACCAACGGTGAACTCGGTTTCCTGGGCAGTTCAGGGCAGAAATGGCGAAACCCCAAAAAGGAAGGAAACGCGGTTTGAGCCTGTTTAAACAGTTTCCGGTTTTTGGATGTTTTTGGTACCTGTAATTATTGGATGGATCTTGTTTTGAAGTTTTTGTTAGTTGATGTTAGTTGCATATGTTTGGGATGGTGGCTCTTATATAAATGTTAAGTCAGAACAGTGCAGCCAATGACAACTCAAATAGAGCTGGCTCGAAATCCCTTAGTCAGATTTCTTCCATACATAATCATAAATATAGATCAATAATAGCATATATTGTATAGATTTAAAGTAACTTTTGATGTCTGCATTGCCAAGTGGGGGTACATTCCGGGTATAGGCGACACATCCATATTGTCCAACATTCCACGCTCAAACAGGTGGAGTCTAGAAAGTCGAAGGAATCAACGACCTCTAAAAAAATGGCGAAGTCTTGAATCGACAAAGGTGGGTAACTTTTTTGACAAAAATCCGTTTGATCTGCGTGTATTTTAAAAAAATAGTTTACCTGCCTTTCATGACATTGTTCAATCACCTTTTTTGGGGGAGGAGTTCCCCAAACCTTAACAAAATACATATATATATATATATATGAAACCTTGTTTACTTTTGGGGTTGATGTGCATGTCATTTAAATCTACCCCTTTTCCAAGTGTTCAACTTGATTTTTGTCTGCTCATTGACGGAGCCTTGGTATTGAAGGTTCGGTGGCTTTTTTGAAGATGTGAACCTTTTCCAAAAAGTTCCCAATTGAAAATGAGAACCCTATGACGAAAAGTCTGTGTGTGTAACTTCTATATATAACTTATAACTAACATGAAATAACAGTGTAATGGTGCATGTGTATATTGATAAGGATAATCACATCTATCATAGGTAAGGTATGGTAGTATGATACATAGACAATGTACATACACCCCTGAAAACCAACACGACTCTTGGAAAAACACCATTTTTAACAGGAGATACATCTTCATTCGCCGTTGCTTTTCCATTCTTAGTTTTCGAGGGTGTAAATCAAACATATTCATAATATTCTTTCAGAACTGTGCAACACCCCATCCTATGTAATCCTTCATGCGCAGTTCCTCATACGAAAATACATACCTTCATCCCATCAGATTGGTGCTAAGCACTCCAACTGGCATCCATGGGACATGTTGCCTCCCTCCGTAAATCTGTTCATCGCCAAAGGCGGTCGCCTCGGGACGATATTTAAAAAAACGGGCTGATTCATGTTGATTCCTATTTGGTGGTTGAACCATCCATCTGAAAAATACCAGGTCAATTTGGATCATTTCCGCAAGGGTTCGGGGTGAAAATTCAAAAACAAATTGAGTTGCCACCAACCAGATTTCATGCTGGAAAATCAACATTTCCATACCATACCATGGGATGTTTTGGTATATTTACCGATCCATGAACGGCCGGTTGATTTTTTTGGGGGGTTTATGGGTTTTCATGTAGTTATGTAAATATATACCGTTCGGTCCCATGGATGGTATGGGATTCTTGGATTCCGGACATTGAAGTGATGACGGATCTCTGGAAATGCTTGGATACGCCAACGCCTCGGATAGGACTTTGACAAAATGTCAAAGGCAAAATTGAGGTGTTTGAAAGGGTGGCTTCAAATCGAGGTATGTTGATGTTTTTGTTGATCTTTTGTGGTAACGACCCTGTTAAAATTGCTATGAACTGAGACAAGTTGAGCTCTATTAATCAAATCACAACTCACCTTCTCAGGATGTGTTGATTCACAAACCGTTAGAAACCCTGAGAGAAAAAACATCCTGCGGTCCGTCTTACACATCAACGCCAAGCAAACAAAGTGTCCTGGTCACATGAGAGTCCTCTTCATTATGTGTTCCTTCGCTCTCATTTTCATCAGCATCTCGAACATCTCTGCTAAGGTCATAGCTTCTTTCCTTTGAACTGCATGGAGATGGTGGTCTCACAATAAGAGTCTGCCTCAATCTGGTGAACGAGCAACACAAAAACAGAGGATGTTGAGAAGGTGTCGTCTCAAGAGTCAACCGGACCTGGAGTAAAAAAACACAAACCACAGATATATATATATATACAAATGACACATTGTAAAAACAACATAAAACATGATAATACTTAAGAAGGAAGCATCTATCATTTGTCTTGTTTTTGAAGCACACATCCACTGATCTTCTGCACTTTTTGTTCTTCTTCGCACCTCCATTTTGGCAGTCTGACATTGACATCTGACGCACGGGTGGCGTCAACAAAACATTGATCTTCGGCCCTTCAAAATTCAGGGCATAAAAAACAGGAGCAGATGCAAAGAAAGGTACGAAACAAATGGCACCGTGCAAACATGTTACATAAAAAAAATGCCGGGCAACCTACCAACCTTCCATTGCAACGAAACAAAAGAACTCATCCTAAATCATCTGCCCTTAAAATCTGCATGTCAGACCCCCTCCATCTCAAACTCTTAGGGCTCCATTTGACTTGGTTGACTTTATTTACATTGGCTAGCCTTCGCTGTAGGCAGATCTGAATGGTTGAATATGTTGAATGAAAATAACGAAATGTCCACAAGACTCAACTCTCAGGAAATAACAACAACAATGACTACCTGACAGAATTGTCACTGAAAATTGATAAGTATCCTAACAATTGAAACGTCAAATCATCCTGGACCAGTAGACACTCAACCATTCCTTAAAAAACACGAATGAGCAGAATGCTCTCTGGTGCACACCGGGCGAAATGCTGCATGAGAAAAAATGTCTACAAATACATCAACATACACATGCCATTTTGAAAAGCATCGATCAAATGAAACTCAACAATCTTGAAATATCTTGAAACACTTTCAAAATTTTCAATTTCAAATCCATCGCTTCGCAGTAAAAGCGCCCAAAAACGACGCGAAATTGGCATTTCATTCACGGCGTTTTCAGGCGTGTTTCAGCATAGCACGTGCAAGTTCCGCGCGGGTAGGGTTGGTACCTGGAGCTTGGTCATCTTATGTCACCATGAAAATGACCCATTTGGATTGGTGGCTTTGACTTTGAATGTACCCATTGTATTCACTGGGTAACTAGTATACCATGTATACCTACATGAAAACACTAAATCTCAACATTTGCAGTGCACAAAAATTCCTTCGATTTTTTGGTCCCTGAAAAATTCCATTCAAAATTCCCCTGCCGGGCACGTCCCAGTGGATTCTCCTGGTTTCGAACCAAATCAGCTCCCCATGACTCACGTTCTCCAAGCCATGCACGACCTGAAGAGTTGCAAAATGACGACTCGATGAGGTGAAACTGCTGATGGTTTCAGAAATCTGGCGAAAACCAGTTGAGGTTGGTAGTTTATCCTCTTATTTACATAATTTTATACATCTAAGGTGGTTATTTTTGATTTCAGCCATTTTTCAGAAGTAGGACTTTGATGTGTTTTTGAGATTGTCTTGAGTTTCATCGAACATGTGATGATTGACTCAACTGCACATAATGACAAGGGTAATAGGGTTAGACAACCCAGGACCAACCAGCCCCTTGCGAACATCTCGCCGCTTTCAAACGTACTGTGCTCGATTTTCCATGTCTTTCTTGTTCGATCATCATCTTCCAACAGTATGTTTTCATATGTTTTGTCTCCAATCACTTAACAAACAAACCTTAAGACACAACACATCTGCAAAAATATACCCCTGCAAAGTCGGTCGGTGAAGTTTACCGACCTAACCAACCCGCAACCGACCCAAGAGACCTTGCTTGTCCACTAAGAAATCCACCCGTAGGTACAAGGGAACTCTTCCAGCATCATAAGTTGCTTCTTGTACCACTGCCTGCACCTGGAAATTTCCGATCATCCAAGGAGAACTTACAACTGGTTGAAACAGATTTGTGGATTTGTGGATGGATGTTGTAGCCAAAAATATTCACTATATATACAAATATATAAATATATCTATGTCAATGACTATGGCGGACTATGGATGATCTGTGATAAAGAGATTATGATTATGATAAATGTGATGTATATACTACACTGTATTTGAGATATATGATAGTCATGTTGGAGAGGAGAGCAGTTCTTCCCATTAAAGCGGAAAATCTCTGCCAAATGGTACCTATCTGTTCCAAGTGCTGGGTAGTTCTCTTCGCATTCCTTGCCAAGCACTGCCAGTGCACAAAACACCACACCAAATCCTTTACCGACATGCGGTGCTCAAGGCTATGAGTCAAAATACTCGAACAAAAACACTCTACATTACCAAGTGACTCGGCCACCTTGTGAAACCTTAGAAATTGCCCTGCCATTGGTCTGCAGTCACTCACAAAAGCAGGACAAAACAAACCGGTCCTCACTAAAAAACACATGCAAAAGAGTAAGATATATCACATCCATAATCTGATTCTATATTCACAATGACTTCCCATCGTTGCATCCTGAGCAACAAACCAAAAACACATGTCTTATCCAGTGGGTTCTATGCTACCAACAAGAATTGGATCATATTGGATCCTCTGAACTGACATTGCTATAGACCACCTGGTTTTCCCCATGTTCATCGCTGTCTTTTTCATGAAATGGCTAAGACAATAAATTTCACGATCTCAATCTACATCATGTAAGACCAGTTGACAACAAGAACACCCCCTGTGTCCAAATGGTTACCATGTTTTTCCAGAACACAACCGACATGTGAATATACCCTTTGGTAAACTAACATAGCAATGGAATTTCCCCATTTTCAACTGGAAATGCACCTTCAATCCGGGTCCATTTTCCAGCCAGCCATGTTAGTTTACCAGAGTGTAGGCCACTTGGAATGTAATCATTTTGGATCTTTCCCAACATTTTCCCCACAAAACGTATCAACAAAAATCATGTCATGTTTTCAGGACTATACCATGACTTTTTCGCCACTGTTGATAAGATTAATCACCATTAAGGGGAAATCCTTCAAATTCACCTATAGATTTGTATTGTTTGATAACCCCAAAATGGGTAATTTAATGATCCCTGGTGTATGTGTCCATGACTTTTTCGCCACTGTTGATAAGGGGAGGGTAGTTGCTGGCCTTGTCACGGATGGAGTTTTCCAACTTCAAACGATCTAAGTTCAACTTCTCCAAGGCTTTCCCTTGGAAAACAGGGGGAAAAACTGGAAGACCCGACCGGATTCCATGACGTTTAAAGACAACAAATACCCTCCTCCCTGAAACTAACAGTTACCTAAAAATGGTGGTTTCCAATAGGAATCAATTTTAAGGGGTCTATTTTCAGGGGCGAACTGTTAGTTTCAGGGAGGGTAAGGGTCCAAAAAGTTGAACCTGATTGAAAGCTATGACATGATGCTTGATGTTTTTTTTGGTGGTTTATTTGATTAACATCAAGTGGGACAATACAACGAGAGAGGGAGAGGGAGGGGGGTGGTTTCAAGTGTATGTGTGTACCATGTTTTTCCCGATTCCTGCATGGCAACATGAGCTTGGCAGTTTGGAGGAATTCAAACTATATAGATCATGAGACTTCATGAGACATTAGATTGTATAGATACGATCTGCGTACGCTGCTGCATCCGCACAGCCCCAATTAACATCCCATTCAAATGAAAGAAGCGTCTCTCTACATGACAAAAAGGATCCAAAACTTAATCAACCTGTGCAACACCATCCCCTAGGCCAAGCAGCGGCAAGCCTGTTCGTTCCTAGGGCTGACAAGTGGGAGATCAAAGGTTGCGGTTTCCCATTGTAGAATCAAGAGCAGCATATCATAACAAAGAATGCAAGGAAAAAAAAGGACACAAAAGAACTGGCCAGCGACAAGCACAATCTTCACACCACCACCAGCACCAGCAGCAGCAACAGCAACAACAACAACAACAACAACAACAACAACAACAACAGCAACAGCAACAACAACAACAACAACAACAACAACAAAGTATCAACACATGACAACCACAACAACCTAGACCTAGATGCTCAAAATCCTCGTGCTTCATTCGATATTGCCCAAGTGTCTTGTAACATCCCGAGTTGGCACGCCGTCCCAAACGTGGAACCGGCAATGTCACCCAGCCGCAGCCGCGTAGCTGACCCTCTAAAACCTTGGGGGAAAGGTCTTGGAAAAGACATCTGAGACAAGTTTGGAATAGTTCCTTAGAAAAAACAAACTCAAAGAATCAACTGTCTTGACTGTACATCAATCTCTACTTGCATCTGGGATCATGTCTGCTTCTTTTTTTGGTGTTTCTTTTTGTTGATCCCCATCCAGTGCGGATGCTGGAGGCAAGGGTAGTTGATAGTCGAAAAAACATCCACTAAGCCTGGCTAATGGCTGCTTAATTTGGGTGGGATTGAGGGGGGAGATACCCCCCAAAAGCAGTGATATGGTAATTTCATACTAACAATGGAACCGCTTTGATTGTAATGCACATACATCCAGGGAGTTACCTCCCCGAAGTTTAACCGCTCGCCCCTGAAAAGTTACCTTCCCAATAGGAAAGTAGGCTCAGGGTCTATGTTAAACTTCAGGAGGGCAAGTCTTACGTGCACCCTCTCCTTTCAAATCCCGCTATGAATTCATTATACAAAGAGACTATCCAACGCAGTTCTGCCACAAGCTCCACTTTGGCCTGCAGTAACAAGGTCAACTCCTTCGCTTTCTCTGGAATCTTTGGTATCACACGCGTCATCACAAAGTGATGCACCTGGAGAATGAAAGAAACTACAACGGCATAGACAAGAAATGGAGGAACCCTTAGGTTTTAGGACTTGGACATTTAAATGATGTAAATGACGCATATAGTGCCTACAGTCAATATAGAATCCAAAATCAATAGTTAAAAAATCAAACCTTGACCCCAAAACAACTCAACCTTCCCTTGATAGTCAAGTTCCTTCACTTACTGCTATTCACCAGAAAAATCTGGCAAAATTCTACTGGTGATGATATAATTCAGTACACCTTGGCCAACAAATCAACGGCAAGAAAACAGATCTTCCAATATTACTCCATTTGGGGAAATATCTAGGAACATGTAATCAATTAATAATCTATTCACAAAGAAAAGAATCTAGGCACGCTATCCTGAAGCAACAAATCTCACAACAACTACTAGTTGTTGGTATCTTTCCAGGTAAAGGGCAAAAAAAAAACATGTTTGAAACCACCACCTAGATAATTGTGTCAAAAGAATTACCTGAAATCAGAAAAACTCAAGATAACTTATGTATAGCTTCCATCAATCCCTACTACACCCTGGAAGATTAACATGGAACCTACTAAGTCACCCATAAAAAGAAAGGAAAATGATCTGAACCAAACCTCCATGAGGAAATGTTCCAGCCGTTAATTTTCCGGGGTGTAAGGGCCCCCCAGAAAACTATCACATAGGCCCTACCGGTTCCACCCAGCTGTGATCTGTCGTCGTGATCTCGGGACCCATGGCCCACCTCTGCTGGCCGTAAGCGTGTGACTTGAGCACCGCCCCAAGAGAAGCCCTGGCGAAGGGCAAAATGAGACAAGGTTTGTTGCAATATATGTCTTACCAGTTAAGGCATATATATACATATATATATATAAATCATAATGTATATATATCATAATATATATATATCATATAGTAAAAATCAAAAGCTATAATATATATATATATAATCATGATATATTAGTACGTATGTATCTGTGTATTTCTGATAGTATGTGCATATCTCATCAATTCATAAAGATATATTCAAAATGAATATACGTATTCGTCAAAACCAATAATCACATGTATCTATGTATTTTTCACATATTGCTGTATCAGTGCCGTATTAAAAACGATTGAGAAATGATAGTCCGACAAGAGATGCCAAGTCGACTTACTTTGGCTATATTTCTCGAAGGTAACCTGTGTTGGTGCCGTTGCCAGGATGTCTCAAAAGTAGGTAAAATACTATATCTATTTAGGCTATTTACAAAATATCCTGGCGATTGATCCCGTCAAAGTCAGCCAAAATCACTTCGAACTAGAATATCTGGTCACCCTAATCTTTTCCATACTAGAAGACGTAGCTTTCAACATCTTTCAACATGTGAACATCTCTTCGCCCCAAAAGAAACAACTAAAGTAACTAAAATGTGTTTCTTAGACCTGCTTCAGCATGATGTTCACCGTGTCGAGACCCGCTTTCAAGGCATCCTTCCGTAACTCCTGGCAAACTAAAAAAATCGATCAAGCAGGAAGTTTCAATGTGCTTCGATATTGCCTCGATGCAGATCTATATCAAGTAACATGTCACCTTATGGGCAACAAACAACTGCTGTGAACCCTGTTGCATTTTCCCAACCCAATTGAGAACAAATAATAAATATAAATTGGGCCCAAAGATTGGATTACATCAACTACAAAATATGAACTATAGAAAATGCACTTAGTTCCCAGGAATTGAACGGCAGAAATTTTCCTTCAACGCGAGTTGAAGAGCTTTTGCAACTGCTTGGCCGTTGGCTTTCCAAAGGTTACCATGACGCCTCAAGGTCCTCAGGTCAATGTTGTTGTTGGACCCGGGGTGCTGTTGGTCTCCAGGGTGTTACAGTTGATCCATCTTTTGTTCACCGGAGAAATTTGCATGGAAACCAGGAATCCACCAAGTCGCAATGAAAAAAATACAATCTATCAACAAACATAAGCAAACTGCAAGCAGCTCATTATTTTGTGCAGGGTTTTTGGATTCTACATCTTTGCACCAGCGGAAATTCATGCCACACATGAAAACAAAGATACGATCTTTGCCCATTAACCGACTTGTAAGAAGAACAATTGAATACACAGAGAAACGACAAAACTCAATGTTGAAATCAACAATCTATCTATATCTGCTTCAGTGAATGATGTTACCCTCTATAGCAAAAAATAACATAGCCGTAGACAATCAACCATTTTGATCGTATTTATCGGCAAAAACATGGTGATTTGCCAGTACTACGTTAGTTTGAAGGAGCGCAATATCTTCTGCCAAGCTGCAAGAACTGCGTGGGTGGCATGAACTTGCTTTGATACCTGAATCCCCACGCGGTATTGGCAAATCGGGGAAAAGATCATGTAAGATGATGAATTATGGTATTATAGGGGTCGGAAGGTCGAAAAAAACACATTTTTTTCTATAGAAAAACTATCATGTTTATATGAGGCATCAATGAATACGTGATTCATATCATATCATGATCATCTCTGCTGCGGAGATATCAATCATATGGTCGTTGATTTTGATGGGGTATATATAGCAGGGGTGCGATGACTGTCCCCTGCATACAGGTTGAGCAAACCACTAGTTTGACTTCTCAAATTGATGATGTCGATACAATCACCCTCTAAAAAGGACATACATATTGCCAAGACGCAACTTTTGAACCAGCGACTCAAGGCCTGCGGGATTCGAACCTGTCAGGACTATCTAATGGTTATTCCACTGGACTATCAAAACCATGCAATGCTAGATGACACCAAATGGCCTATAGCCAACTTCACACTCCTCAAAACTATGTTTGGTGCTCATCTAGCTTGGGCTTGTTGTCGCCGCCGATTTCTGGCAGCTTCAACTTCTATTTCAATCTGTTCCAGCATGTTTGCTAGATCAGTTTGTCTTTCAACATCATCACCTTCCATAGCTTCTTCCAGTTCTCGTCTCAAACCAGCGTATTGATGTTGTGTCGCTATGATCTGCTCTGTCGAACTTTCACTTCCAGTAGAATCTACACTGTGAGCCGGACTCTCATTCTCTGCATGAAGAATCACTTGTTCTCTACGAGTCGTCGGAAGTAAAGGTAGCATCATATTCTGAATCTCTTCCGTTCTTCCCAAGATCAAAGCCCTCATTTCGTGATTTGTCACCATCAAATGATCTTGGTGTTCCCGTAGACGTGTCTCCAATTGAATGATTGTCAGTTGCATTTGATGTGTATCATCAGTTGTTGACGACCGATGACAATTCAACTCTTGTCGAAGTGAATTGACTACTCGACTCAGATCTTCGTGTTTTTGTTCTATTTCGTTCATCACCCCACGAATTGTGCTGTTGTTAATGCTTGCTTCCCGTTGAAGTATCATCTCAACATGTTTCCAAATCCACAAACCACATATACCAAGCATTGCACAAATGGGGATAACTGTGGTAGCAAAATGCCACCTGTGATACCATTGTAAATTCTGTGAAAACAATAATGTTTCTTCAACCGCAAAACACATGCATGTACCCAGCCATGTTGCCCCTGCCACTAGAGCATACTTCTCAAACTCCAACAATCTACGATATGGAATTATCTTCAAGCCAGGTTTCCATATGAACTTGTACCACACTCCAAGGATTGCAATCAAAATGATCGCTGTGACACAAACCATCATCATCCAATTGTTTCTGACCTCTTGTAGAGCAATGTCCATTCTTTCTCCACGGACTTCACCCATTTCACAAGCCAGAGTAATTGCCATGACGGTCTTCGTTGAAACTGTTCCGCCTTTTGTATTCTTCGTTGAGCTTGAGTGCTTCTTGTTCAAACTCTTTGATTCATCCATGTCCTTCACCTTCTCCATGTTTCTTTCTCTCACCAATTCACGCTTGATCTTCACTCGGGGGTCAGGACCGAGTGTCCATAGGTTTGTCTCCATCACCTCATTGACATACCAAAGACCCTTCTTGGATAGAGTCTTCGTCAAACAATCTGCCAGCTGCTGTTCTGTACTTACCCATCTAATGTCCAGATTTTCATCCAAAGATTGACGGATAATTGCCGCTTCCAAACTCAACCGCTTGTCAGACAACAAAGTTCGTTCGCTGTGAATGCAGTCATACAGGGATTTGCAATCTGTCACTGTCACCCCAGGTATCTTTTGCATCTTGCATTGTAGTCTTTCATTGAACCACCTTGCAGAATTTCTTTCAATGTTGTCCTCAACCAGTTTAAAGAGTCCAGAGCTTCACTGCATGAGTACGCTTCGGCAGATAAAGTCGATCGCACCACCCGATGAATCCTTCCTGAGCTCCATTGCAAGAAGTGAACTGTATGCATGTTGTTGTGATCCTCCAGCAAACTCTTCGTTGTAATTCCAAGCCAACATCCACGTTGTGACCCATGATTACCAACATTTGCAAAGGACGCATCATGCACTGCCACCACTGCAATGTCTTCTTCCGAGAATTTCAAACCAGGTCTAAAAATCATTCGCTTTCCTTGATGTTCTGACTTTACCATTCGTATCAGTCTGCTAGCCTCTGCCAGGTCTTCAACTTTAGGTGAACTCATCTTTGAAGCCAATTGACTCACTGCAAAGTTGACCTCATAGCCACCAATTCGACTAAACCACTGAAGTTGCCCTAACAGACCACGAAAAGCCTTCATCTCTGCCGTTGTCAAATCATCTTCTTTCATTCTCATCCTTTCACGACCAACTCGATAGTCGCTCATATTTGCCACATAGTCCATGCTATCAACTTCAATAGCAAAATCTTCTCCTTGTTTGTAGCATCGACCACAAAACTTCACTCTTTCCTTTTCACATTCTTTCCAGCTTCCCCATTCGACTGATTGCTTCAAACCATTTTCCAGTTGTTTGCAAAGGTCAGGGAAACGTGAAAAATCCATAGCCATCAATACATCATCCACATGTAGCGCCATGATTGCCACTACTTCATGTGATCCTTCATCTCGGTAGATAAAGCCTGCATTCTCAAAGGTCAAAGGTTTCCATCCTTGTTCCAGCAGAATGCCTTTGAAGGACTGATACCATTGCCTCGCAGCATCATTCACACCATATATTGATTTCTTCAACTTGAGAAGGCTACCAGGCTGCACCCCAGGTATCACTGTTTGCCCCATATTCGCCGGTAGCTTGAAGTAGAGGTCTCTCTCAATCTTCAAGCCCTGTAAGAAAGCTCCACGGACATCAGCAGCACTCAGCTTCATAGTGCGGCTAGCTGCCATTGAGCATATCAGATTCACCAGCAATTGTGAGCACGTTGGGCTGTCACGACGAAGCTTCTCATCATACATCTCTTGAAACCCACGACCCACAATCCTGCACTTCAGCTCTAAGGGCTTCTTACCATTC
This sequence comes from Breviolum minutum Mf 1.05b.01, assembly GCA_000507305.1. Taxonomy (NCBI): domain Eukaryota; class Dinophyceae; order Suessiales; family Symbiodiniaceae; genus Breviolum; species Breviolum minutum. The sequence goes on from DF240875.1 coordinate 55,976, forward strand.
ACCTCCTCCGTGTCCTTCTGTGTCCAGACACCACGTGAAGAAATGACCTTCTCCGGCTCCTTCTCCAAGATGATCTTTGCCTTGTCTGGAGGAATGACTTCCACTGCATCAAACTTCATCCATGTTGACATCTCTTTCTCAACTGCATGTTGCATTGCCTCGTTGATTTCCTTTTCTGACCATTCTGGAAGTTCGTGTCGAATACGATTGGGATGATACTCCTTATGTTTCGTATTCTTCACATAGCTATCTTCCAATCTATCAGCCAGGAAAGCCCATATAGTTGTATAGTCACTTTCTGAAAACTCATTTCTCTCATGCTCCTTGGCATCACCAACATCATCTTCACTATCATGCTTCGCAACCTTGCTGGGTTCACTTTCTTGTACCCCTTGCCGGACTGACAATGGTACATCATCCAAAGATTTTCTCTTCCGATCTTCACCAGCATCAGGATCTGCTTGCTCCTCAAAACTATGTTGATCTTTTTCAACATCAGCTGTTTCACCGTGAGGCTGTTGAGACTCCTGTTGTTTCTTTCTTCGCTTTCTCCTCCTTGAAGACCGGGAAGCCGAAGGTGGCTTTCTCAGCATCTTCTCTTTGTTCTCATCCACTGAAGAAGGGCTGTATGAGGGCAAGTCATCATCCTCATCACCACCATCGCCATCATCAGGTTTTGAAGCTCCACCACTAATGGATGGTTGCCCTTGTGAAAACACTACCATCAACCGATCCGCCACCATGGGGAGTCCTTGATGAGCATTGAGAAGTAGTGTCCAGTCCACATCTTGTTCCAAGAGTCTCCAGCAATCATCTTTACAAAACCACGTAGTTCTGATGTTGTAGTCCGGAAAGGTCGGCTCTGGAGTCTGATAGTTGGTCTCATTGGAACACATGAAGATAGGACCATAGCCACTTCTCACCACCCATCCAACATGACCTGAGGCTGCATGTTCTCTTAGATCTTCAGGTAATTCTTGAGGTTCTGGAAGTTGATCATAGCCATCCACTATGATAGGGGGTTCTTCCATGTCCCAAGGAAGACCTTCTTCATCACCTTCTTGTTGACTTCCCCCAATCTCCCATTGACCTTCATCTTCTAAAACTTCTGGAGGAATCTCCTTTGACAAATCCAGAAAACCACGTTGACCTTCAGGAACATTGTCTTTTGGCCATGTTTCTGTAGATTCCAGAATTTCATCCTCCACTGCACGCCTCATGTTGTTTGGATGAGCAAGCACTGCAACTCCACGGTGAACCAACCAGTAGCCATGGATGTCCTTGCCAATTACCCTAGCCGGACCATGCCATCGATGATGCAAAGCAGATTTTGCTCCACCAAGTCTTTTGTACATCACCACACTATGCATCTCGAAGGGACCAGGTTGTCGGCGAACTTGGGCAAGAAGTGCTCTTCTCAAAGCTGAGTTATGACTAGCTTTGATAAAGGATTGTTCACAACTTTGCTGAAGTTCCAGTCTCTTCATCATCGAAAAGTTGGGATCATTCATCATTGCAATGTGGTTGCTTGCACCGGACAACACATCTGGCAGTTGAGGATTCACTCCCAAGACACATTGTGCAGGGCTGAAACCATGATTGTTCGCCATCCGATTGATGGTATGAGCACATTGTGTCACCGCAATCCTCATCATCAAAGGCGATTGTGCTTGGAAATCCTTCACCACTTTCACCAGCATATCCTTCAGCATGAGGACTCTTCTTTCTACCAAGCCGTGTGACCAATGAGCATCTCTAGCCACCATCACATCCTCAATCTGAAAATTGTCCAGCACTGTACGAAGATCACCACGAAATGCGCTGTCTTGATCCAGTTGAACCTTGTCAGGACGGCCAAACATCTCGATCCAATCTAACATGCCCTTTGCAGATTGATCCGAAGAGGGTTTTACCGTCTTTCCAGGTTTTTCTCCAGAAGCCAGATAAGCTGCCACCGTAAAGTGTGTTGCTGAATCCACCATAACCAAAAAGGCATGAAAGACATCTTTCAAACATGGCAGGAAACAAATATCCATACCAACACACTCATTGAACTTGTCGTAGCGTGGCACTGCTGCAACTGGTCGAGGTAGATTTCTAACTTCTTGTTCGCATGTCTCACATTTGTGAAGCGATGCTGCCTTGATTGCTGATGAGGATGCTCCACCTAAACGAAGATGCCTCACCAGGGATTCACCACTCAGAGCATGGGAGTACTGTTTGTGCAACTTCACTATTGCCGATCTCAGAGCAGGTGGTACTTCGTGCCATTCTTCAAAAACTAATTCTGCATTTTCTTTGAAAATGACCTCTGCACGGCGACGAAGATCTGAAGGATAGGCCTCAACTTCAGATTCGCCTTCATGAAACATCACGTCCTCCATCAGCTCATAGGTTGGGCTTCCATACTGTTCTTCCAGCAACATCTGTTGTTTCAATCCACGAAGAATCAACTGTGCCAGGAATGGAGTCCACTCTGCTAAGCTGGAAGACACACCTTGACCTCGCCCTTGAACAGCTGCATGTTCATGACTTCTATCACACTTCAAAGCTAAAGTCAAAGCCAACCTCGGAGAACTTGTCACAAATCTCGTGGGTTTCAAAATGAAGTCCCCATTGTGGTCTTTCAAATCTGTTTGGCACTGATGCATGGTTGCACTGTGGTTTGGAATCTGATTCAACCAGACCAACCTTTTCCATGCTTGCGAACTCAGTGGATTTTCCAGTAAGTAGTGACGACCTCTCTTCAGTTGCGAAAGACACACCTTTCTCACAAACTGTAAATGTCGAAATGCTTCACTCTGCTCCCACGCCTTTCTATCAGCATCCTTGAAGTTCGACAACGGCGACCATGGATCACAAGGGAAGGCGACCACAGTCAAGTAGGGATCTTCTTCATCAAGTTGCTGCAGAATTTCTCGTTGTCTTGTGGGATTGAGCACATTGTCACCAAGTACCAGATCAATTGGTTTTCCAGTTGAAATTCCAAGTGAGCTCGCTGCTATTGTGACTGCACCACCACCACGACCACAATAGATCTCCTTCACAATGTTGGGTCTATTCTTCACCTGATGTCTTCGAAGTTCTTTCCAAATCGCTTTTCCTTGTTCCTTGCATGCCTCAGCCATCTTCTCAACCTTCAATCGCTCCTTCCTTCTCATAATCTTCTTCTCATTTGGCATAGCTACGCCATCTGCAGGAAACATCTCAATGGTAGCCCCAACAAGAGGCCGTTCCAGAGGTTTGAGATTCTTCTTCCAGTTGGCGATATTCAGCATAAGATGACCATTTGAACTGTACTCCAGGGGCAAGGACACATAGCCAACCTTCTTGAAGGTGATGCACGGACCCTTGCCATTCTCCAAATCAATGACAGCCCCCAATGACTTCAGTTGAGGTAACCCCAACAGAATCGGCACCTGACTGTTGGGTAATCGATGCAGCGCAATCTTGGCTGATCGACCATTCAACCCTATCGGCAGCCATTGCAGTTCTTTTGACACTGTAGGAGCCGAACTGTTCACTCCTTTGAATGTCACTTGTTTGGATTCCCGGCTGTCATCAACTTCAAAGGTCTTGATAAATTGGTCCAGTGCACCATCACCTGCACATCCCAACAATGCTGCCGTGTCCACCACTGCATATCCCGGTGGAACGACTGTTTTCCTTGATATGGCAAAACTGTCCACACATGTAGGCAGGAAGTTGCCCTTGTTCACCATGAACACATCAGTCTCATTGTTGAATGTGTCAAAACTCGGAAAATCCAAGCCTCCACAAAGTTCCGGACATAGGACATGGCCAGTTGCACCAGCCAACATGACTGCTGCCATCCCAGCTCTCTGAAGAAAACCGCCTTTTCGTCCTTTACTGTATTTCCCTTTTCCTTTACTTGATCCAGATTTCGGACAAGCAGCATCTCCTTCCCAATGCCCGTATTGATTGCATGCAAAACATCTTGTACGCTTCTTGACTTCCGACATCTTCTCCTGGAGTTCTTTTCCAGATAGCGTCAACTTTCCATCCAGAGAAACTGAGCTCTTGTTGTGGTTGAAGTTGGAAGATTGGTGAAAGCCACGGTTTGTTTTACCTTGCTGCACCATCTTTCTCTTCTTTGCATACTCTGTCACCGACCTCGTCAGTCTTTGAGTCTCGGCAGCAAAGCAATCCAACTCCTCCTGTGTCATCTCCTCGACGGCCATGACTTCCATCGCATGCTCCATTTCATCCAGATCGTCTAACACGTTTTCATCACCATCATCTGCTATCCAGACATCTTCTTCGTAGTAGTTCTCTTCACCACCACCATCATAGTCTTCTGTCCACACACCTTCATCTTCTTCTGCTGTGAAAGCCCATGTTCTTCTCGGTGCTGAGGATCCTTGCGAGGAACTGGCATAACCTTTGGACGGTACATGTCCTTTTCGGTTACCTTTCCATGTCATCTTCGATTCTCCAGTGATATCTGCATCCAGCTGTATTGTCATAGCTTCGACAATCTTATCCCAGTCATACTCATTTCCGGCTTGACCCAGGATACTTCGCTGTTGTCCTGCCGATGCTCCAGAATTTCTCAGAAGAAAGAAAGCTTGCAAGTCCACTGAGAGTTTTGTATGACCCTGCGTCAGACTCTGCAACCTTTCATACTCATTCTGTCGTCTCTGGATAAAGTCAGAAATTGCTTCACCGGCTCGTCTACGACCTTTCTCGAAAAAGTAGTCTTCGAAAGCCTGGCTTTTCAACAGAGGTGCAACTCGTTCCACTGCTGCACGAACTGTCTTCACCACCAGCTTTACTGCTATCTTCGGTCCAGTCGATGTCGAGGGTTCTGACTCGCTTAATGTCAACAGCTTCTCTGCAGCTATCTCCGATTTTCGATGACATAATGTCCAGGCACGACCAGATAAGGCATTTTTCAGTCTTGCAGCGTATGTCAACTGATCTGCCTTTGTCATGCTTGAAAAACCCAGCCACACTCGCTCTTCATACTCTTCTGCATATCGCGGATCCCCATTGTAATGGACCACTCCGGATTTGTCGACCCAAACACTCTCATTTGTGAAACTGCTGTTGTTGTAGGAGCTTCCACCTTTGTATGACATTCGCCAAAACAATGCTGCTCCAACAAACTGCTATCAAATTCCGGTTGCCAAAAGATGGCTCGTTTGAGAACCCACCAATATGACCAACCACTTGCAAGATCCGTCGAAACACCCTTCTGCTTCGATGAAAGAAAACTGTTGCCCAAAGGATATCCAAGCAGATGCCACAACAGCTAACCGGGGGCACTACCTAGACAAACCCTTGGAGCGAAACTGCTCCGCTACCAATGCCAAGACGCAACTTTTGAACCAGCGACTCAAGGCCTGCGGGATTCGAACCTGTCAGGACTATCTAATGGTTATTCCACTAGACTATCAAAACCATGCAATGCTAGATGACACCAAATGGCCTATAGCCAACTTCACAATATACACTGTGGTGGCAGTAGATGGCGCAACTCCCAAAGGTGGCTTAGTCAAGGACCATGATAACCAATACATGGGAGTTGCGCCATCTACTTTCCCAGTGGTGTATCAAACCCTGAGTTTTGTGGAATCTCTAGCCAAAAATCTATGATGCAATACCAGTTCCACCAAGTTCAAGAAGGGATCATGATGGTGCTGGTGTTAATGTTCCAACTATTATCATGTTACCCAACTTAAAAGCTACCTAACAAATTTAAGTCATAATTCAGCAAGCTTCATCAAAACATATCGCAAGTCAAAAATTCCAAGCCAATTTATGAATAAACAATTTTCTTGGGACGCATTATTAAACAACCAACCGAAGATCACTTTAGGATACTTTAGATATTTCCCAACGAAAAATCCTAGCGGAACTCACCTCTTTGCCGAATGAAGTTCATCCAGCTCTGGAGATGGATAAACCACACTGCTGCAACGTTTCAGTGCCTCACGGTCACGGCACTGGCACCACGACCACGACCAGGACGTCAAGTTGGGTCAAAGAAACCAAGGTAATGGCGCCTTCATGAAGGTTTATAAGGATTCCCTACTAAAAATGGAATCATCCTAGTCCAATTGATACATCAAAAACATACCTACAAAAAATCATTAGGCAATGTTGGTGTTTCCACCTTGCAGAAAAAAGCCAGCATCGTAAGGACTTTGACATAGTCTCGGTAGATGAATTCAACATGAGAAACATAATGCGCAATCGTACCATGAGAGATAAGGCCATCTTGATCGCACATTGTACTGGAGCAGCATACACAAAAGATATTTTCTCAAAGTATGACATGACTGTAGACTCAATGTGTCCACATTGCCAGAAAAAGGACACCAGAGAGCATAGATTGTTATACTGTAAAAAACTAGAGGGAACGAGAACTGGTAAAACCAAGCTCGTGCAGTGGCTAAAGAAACAAAAAATTGCCACAAGGAGCCTTTCAAAATTCCCGTTGTGTAAAGAAAATTACCTTGTGTTGCATCAAAATCAAAAGCAATGGCCTGAGTGGAGTATGCCTGCAAATAGCAACACGTTGATTCATGTTTTCAGTGATGGATCAGCCTTCATGCAAGATCAACCAACATGTACATTAGCAGGAGCAGCAGTAATCAAAGTCGAACCAGGTACGAATAACTATACAATAGTGGATGCACAGCCTTTACCGGGTGTAGACCATAGTTCGTACAGGGGTGAGGCTTACGCAATCTATTTGGTACTACAGAACATTTCAAAACCAGTTATTTACTCAGATTGTCAATCTGTGGTGTCGCAATTAAGTGAACTTGTTGATGCCTACCACAATGATAGAACCCCCTATATCCAAGACCATCGTGACATTTGGGATCTTATCTGGGGACATGTGTGTAATAGACCCAAAAATTGGATTTCAATCAGGAAAACAAAAGCACATTGTAATCCAAATAGCTTGCAGGATGAACAACTCATTTGGGAAGCAAAAGCCAATAATTTTGTGGATGAAGTTGCAAAGCAAGCTGTCAAAGAATGGAAAGAGGTTTTCCCCAAAATGGAAAAGCGATATAAGATGATTGTTGCGGAAAAAGCCATGGTTAAACAATTGCATGACTTAATCCTTGAACAAGCCAGTATTTCCATGAATGATAAACCCAAAAATGATACTGTAGAACATCTTCAAGAAATTCATAATGAAGTGGTAACATCGAGAAAGCCCAACCCCCATTGTTGCAGTCCTTTTGAATTGATCACCCCTGCTTTGCCATGTAAATTTGGGGATCTTTTCTTAAGTCGTGTAAAGTCTTGGGCAACAAAATTAAGATGGCCAACCGTATCAACTGGGCATATTTCCCTTTTAGAGCTGTATATTGATTTCACATTATCCGAAAAAAGTCTATGTCCAGTACCCATTGGAGGTAGCAAGGGCACCAAGGCCCAAGAATATTTGCTAAAAGATCAATCACCCAAAGCAGCAGCTATTCCGCAAACACTTGCACAGCAAAGTGTGATCTGGGCTAGATTCTTGAGGTGGGCCATTGATTGTGGCTTTGTGTTTTGGCCATATCCCATAATTAAACAAAGCAGTTGTTTAAGTGATCTTGGTTATAGTCTCTGGGCACCAGCTTTGGGGACACATCCGATTCTTACAATGGGTGATAGGGCATACTTGGTGCTTAAATCACTTTTTAGAACACCATCTGGGAAACGTAGAAATCTCAACATTGCATACAATGGTGATACAACTTCACTACTAGGATGATTGCATACCCGAGTGTTTTGCATGGTGCATGATTCGTTTGTTTGTTCCCCCCCCTTTCATCCCATCATTCATTTGTTGTTTACATAATTCATCATTGGTGGTATGACTCACGCAGTTCGCTGGAGCATTTCATCGTCACGAGGACACTAACGCGAAACGTTAAAAAGGTGACTGTTACTGGGTGGGGGGTAGGTCCAAAGTATAGTAGCATATAACCCCTGCCCTCAAAAAACAGATGTTTTTTTTTGACGCCTCAAATGGCAAAACACGAGCCTCCAGAAGGGGGTAGAAATCCCAAGCAGGGACACCTTGCAAGTTTGTTGTTTCTCCAAAACATGCAGCAAAGGTCTTTCTTCTTGGCAACCTAAACGTTTCATTACTCTATGTTAAGGACAAATCACTGAACATTACCATACGTAGGTTTATTAGGTCTTCTTAAACATTTCTAAGATTCTTTAAGTGCCAAAATATGTAATTGAATCATCTGAGAACAAGGACCTTCAAACAACTTATGAGTACTTCCAACTTCAGGTGTGCCAAAGAGATGTGAGCGTTTTTTCAGTGTTAACCCAGTCATTTCATGTCGCCTGCATGATGTTTCCAATATGTCTGGGATGTGATTGCACGCACATGCAAGCTATTCTACAAAAACGCGTCATCAATGTCAAACATGACTTTTGACAAATTCAACAAACTAATAAAGAACACTTGCATATTTAGAACCAAAAACTTCATCGGGGTACGGTACGACGCATTCGCAAGGTCCATTCTGGTCATGGCACATTTTGTAAAACCCAGCCAAGGGGCATTCCTTTTCATAATCGCCATGCCAAGAGTGGAGCATCATGGCCGTAGTGTCCTAAACGCTTGGTGGGGTTTTTCGTCATGAACAAATGTTTCAAGAGATGGTTGCCAGGGCTGTAAGGAATGGCAGCAGAATGTCAATGGCCTTAACAAAAACACACAACAAAATGGCAGCGAATCAGGATTTCATGAAATACAAGATTCCGTCCATTAGTACTACATTATCCTTTTATTTTTCCATGATCATCAATGATCCAAGAACAAGGCAGTTGCCCAAAACCATGCTGGATTTCATCCTATCCAAATGAACCTCGCAAACCAAAATGTCCAATGTTCCACTAAATTTCCCCCAAGAAATCAGGACAACCAAAAAAACTTCCGAGAATCCCCAAAAACAAAATACAATTCCCTCCTGCCTGGTCTTTTGTTGGGTATAAAATCCGTAAACAAACCTGTTCTTCATTTTTCAGGTCAGATTTTTCCCACTTCCATTCCCGCACACTGAATGTATGGCATATTTACCCACATTTGGCTATTTTAATGGTAAATTAGTAGGTAACTAGTTGGTGGTTTTTTTCCACCCATCTGAAAAAATACGCAACCGTCAAATTGGATTCGATTTCCCCAACGTTCGGGGTGAAAATTCAAAAAAAAATGAGTTGCCACCACCTAGTTTCGGTTGGTGGTTTGGGATTCGAATCGGGATACCCCTAAGTAACAATCCCTTTCATAAGGGGATCCTAGGAATATTTGAGTTGCCACCAACCAGATTCATGTTGGAAAATCCAGATTCCCACACCATTCATGTGATTTTTGCATATTTACCTACATGAATGTTGATTTTTGATGGTTTTCATTTAGGTAAATATACCAGCTCCGTTGAGTGTGATTGGATTTTTTTTTTTCAGGTCCTTCAGCTCACCTCTCTTGGCAGCTTTGATCAACTCATGGCACCTCCGGTGTCATTAAATTACCCATGAATCCGGATTCCCATGGGAGGATAAGGGTACATTTCACTACATGAAAGGTTGATTTTTTATACTATAAAAATATGTAAATTAGTAGGGTAAGATATACCAATCACATGGAGATCCTATGGGAATGTCATGGCGTCATTATACCCATTGAAATGAAATCAACTTTTAAAGAAAACGTTTCGCACCATTTTTGATCCTTGGAAGAAAGAAAACAAGTTGAAGAAGAACACCCCTCCGCCCCAAAAAAAGAAACAATATATATATATATAAATGTACAGAAAAAACATATTTCTAAATATATATAAACATAGATATAAACATATATAAATATAAACATAAATATATATATATATATACATATTTCTAAAAATAAAAACATATATATATATATTAACTTATATAAATAAAAATGAACATATATACAAATAAAATATATATATATATAAACAAATATATATATAAACATAAAAATATAAAACCATGTATATATATATCAAAATAAACATATATAAATATAAATATTAACATATATATATATAAATATAAACATATACAAATATATATTAACACAAAAATGAATATAAACATATGTATATATAAAAAATATATGAACACATATATATATATACCAACATATTTATATATCATATATATCACAAACATATTCCACCATTTTTTGTTCTACTCAGGTCTTTCGCCAAAAAACCCTGCTGCATCTGCCAAAGGCCAGCGCTTCACATGAAAGCCGAGGCCATGAGCAGTTTGGATCAAAAGTCGGCAAAAGGCACGGTTGGTCAACTCCTGAGCGAAAACATGTCTGGATTTGTTGGTGGATTTTTTTGATTGAAAGGTCTGAAAACTAAAACCCTGAAAACATATTTATTAATGAGGGTTGTCATTATAAATTAATTATTGATATGTATCTATATAGTATACATATCATGATTATGAGAAAAATAATGTATACAAATACGTTTTATGCTTAATTACAAGGTCACGTTATATTATGTTTCTTAAGGTCACGTTACACTATTTCTATTTGTCTTCTTAAACAATCTTACCCCATAGAGTGGCGCAACCGATGTGATATTTCACACCAAGGTTTGCTTGAAAACCCTGACAAGTGCGTGCACAAGTTAGGGTTCAAAATATTCACAACAAAGTATTGCAACAAGTGAATTACAGTATATGGAATCCAATGGATATTTGAAATCAGCACCACAAAAAATCCACAACTATTCGATGCAATTTTTTGTGTGACCATCCAGTGGAAATTGTACATTGGAGTCATAATGATTTAGTTTTCTTAAAATAATATCATTTTTATGAATACAAATAATATGTCTTTTGATTTTTGAATTTGTAATAATTATTGAAATTGTTTATTAATTTGTGCCTGATAAAATTTAATAAAATAATATGTATTTTCATTTCTCGAGCTTTGCAGTGGATGGGCCTGTGTTTTTTCCACGTTGACTGGCAAATCTACTTGTATCATTTGAGAGGCCACTGGAATGGTCCAAGACTCCATGTAGACTTTGGCAGGGAAGAATTCATGTCAAGTTTATCCTTGCTTTTTGCAGATGAATTGCTATGCTCCGTTTGAAGGCAATGAAGCTTGTATCTCACCCCTTTTGAAGGCAACGGAAGCCAAATTATCTTTCCGTACAATGTTTGTTCCTAGGAAAGGCTGGCTGATTAGAATGAAGGTATCTCATGGGTATCCCGGCGGGTTCAAACTGTTTCAACACAACTTACTTGTTTCAATGCAAAAAACACAGGCCGAGCAACACAACAAAGTGGAGTTTCAGCACACATCCGCCGCGTGGCTTCTTGCAATTCTACAGGTAAGCCATTGAGATCGGAGGGGCGACAGTGCCAGTTCACACCTCGGAGTTGTATGAAGAGTTACCGTGCAGGGAACGATCACATGGGACCCACCTTTCACGGGAATGTTCGGAATATCATCGACTCAAACATACCTTGAATGGGGATATGTTACGTTCCCAGGAGGGTATTTTGATTAGCCATGCCAAGGTGCACAATACGCATCTGATTCTTCAAGCAACAAGTCTAATGAAGTCTTCTAAGTTTCACATTAGTTTGCCAGTGCAAGTTCACGTGGATAATCTGTTGTTTATCTAAGGTGTGGTTGCAAATTGCATCCTGCTTTAGTAGCTTGTAGATCTACGTGACTTGTAGGAGGAATTCAGCGTCACGGTATGATTAAGACTAGCACCTTCCATCTTCACAGGGGTGAACTTTGCGTATTGAGTGTAGTCACCATCCAAAACATTTTTCATCTTCTAGTTGGTGGTTGAACCAACCCATCTGAAAAATATTAGTCAAATTGGATCATTTCCCCGGGTAGGGGTGAAAATAAAAACTATTTGAAACCACCAAATGTGTGTCCAAAGGCTTGAGAAGCTCCAACCATCGGAATTTTCAGGGGTAAACTCGCTGTTAGTTGTGGGGAGTGTAAGGCTTCATTCGTGATTCACCAAAAACTAGTTGGTGGTTGAACCAACCCATTTGAAACACATGCTCGTCAAATTGGATTCCATTTCCCCAGTTTTTGGGATGAAAATGAAAAACATATGTGAAACCCCATCAATAATGGGATAGAGCAATCCTCAACCCAAACCCTAATATACCGATAATATACCCATTTGTTGGTTGGTAAGAAACCCAGTTGGTTTCATGGAAGACAACCAGGTTTTTCACCCATCTGCCCCACCTGAAACTACTATACCAGGCAACTGTAGATCAAATTAAAGGTTCGTTGCTTCGACATTGGCCTCCTTAAGTGACAAGACATGGATGAGTGTCTAACCGGGCAAAGCCATGGAAACAAACGATGGTAGGGATGCATTCAGCTTAAGTTACTTAAGGCAGAATCACCACTTTTAGAGTGTTAATCAATTGTATCCATAACGAAGTGAAGTATATGATTTGGACGTACTTGGACTCAAGGCTACACCAGCCCAAATACTTTACATTACCCCGAGGCCTTGTGTTTTGAACCAACACTTTTGGTCAACTCACCAAAGGCTCATCAATTTCAATCTCACGTGATCTATTTGAATACAAAACCAAGTCAGATAGAACGGTATGATGCCGTTGCGTGCCGATCATCCTTGATAGTTCTGAACAATGCACAAACAGAGACACCTCTCAGATCCCCCCCAAAAAAAACTAAGATGGAACCCTCCTGAAAGCCAGCAATGCATGGCTTTTATGGCTTGCGGGGTTCATGATTTCCCTTTTAAAAAACACGACACCTTTTGAGCTTCCATTGGTCCATGGTATTCTCGCAACTCTTCAATGCAAGCATCGGTACCACGACTTTCTTTACGTGCTTCTTCTTCGCAGTTCCGCGTCTCAGCGTCCTCTTCACCATGGCGTTGAACAATGATCACCACTTTGGGTGGTCCCTTGTAAAGCTTGTCTGTGCGTGTGATGTGAGTGCAAATGGATCTCAATGCCAAAAGCTAGAACCATGAATAATCATGATGGTATATCCTGAAATCATTCAAGCTCTTCAATTTTCGCCTGTTTTGTCGTGTGACACCATTCACTACCACCAAGACACATCGCAAAGCGCCGTGGTTTCATATTATGTCAAATGCTGCGGGGACAAAAACAACGGAACCAGGGTTCAACTCAGCAGATTTGTAGTCAACTAGCTCAGATGGTTGGTGGAAATGTTTCACGCCTTGATAGCGCTGAGAGATTCTCTTTGATGGGGATACATAACATATGAATACATTTTATATAATGTGCAAAACTTACCTGTGATTATTTTAGGATTCCATGCTGAACTTAGTTGGTGTTGAGAATTTTCCAAGATTACAACTTGTATAGTATAGTCTTTGTATTGAATGCAGCATATCACTTGTTCCCTTGTGAAACAAACAAAAATCTGTAGCTACATCCACTTCCCAAGCTGGAAGTTCGGTGCTGAACATCCCGAAAGTCGCAGGCGACTTAAGCAGCGAAAGGCGACCACCGTTGAAACCATGGTTTTGACCGACCACCAATTTAAAGGCTCCAAACCTCCAATCATCGATGCCTTTTTATGGTTTTTTGGATGACTTTTCGATCAAGTTTTGATCTTATGACGTTTTTTTTGAAGGAAATATTGGGTGCTAAAAGGCAGGGTTTTTCCCAAAAGTCCCTGCAACTAAGAGTTTTCGTACCTGACAGAAAGCCATACCAAAAAGGAAAGTTGCCTGCTAACCATGAATTTTACAGGTGCTACCGTTGATGGAAAAAATCCTGCACGACCTGGGATGTTTAAAACCTTGTAAATCATGGGATATTTACCATATCAACTGGTGATCGCGGAATTTCTTCCATCAAACCGAAGAAGTGAGTTTCAGGGAGCGTATTTCAATCTGAGCTCGCCCTGACATGGCTGAAAGTGCCACCGCCGGCCAATGAGAACCAAAATTCAAAGGACTCCTTATTGAGCACAAGAAATATGGGTCAACATGGCTACCCTCCCAGTAACTAACATATTCCATTCAAAGGCAGTTGGGAAACTGAATTTCCTTTCCAATTGGTGGGATACATTGGTGTCCTGAATATGGATAAATATACACTTACTTGGCCAAAGGGCTATGGAAAAAGAATGCGGCTTAGTTTTCCTACTAAACATTGGCTAAGTGAGTATAGAACTACAATGTTTCAACTCTTATCTTCATCCAATGGTTTGATATGAACTATTTTCTGTTTTTCCCAAATTACCGAATGTTATTTTATATATGAAGTACATAGACCGCGCCACTCAGCACTTCAAACATCATTGGGAGTAACAAACATGTGCGACGAATGGTAGGATATGCTATCGACTCCAGGATGGTTTGATCGATGAAACATGAAAGGGAAGGGAAGGAGGCAACACGCCTTCATTCATTGATATTCTGCTACGTCATGAACTCATCAAAAGAACTCATGGTTGAAACTATAGGTCAATTCATCATCTGAAACCAAAATCAATCAAGCAAACAATAGGTGGAACTGCACATAGCTGACATAACCCATAAGTGAACCGTGTAACTGGATGAAGTGGATTTCGTCCAAGTCACATTTGCCTCCATTCGGTTGGCCAAGCTCTTTTCCTTTACGCCCACAGCCATGCTGAACGAGAAGAATGGTGACCAAAATGCCATGAGATGAACCAACTCTTTAACAACAAAAAAAAGGAAGTGGTTTCTCAAAACAAAATCAGAAGCATCAAGCATCCTAGAACTCCTATATCTTGCACAAGCACCACCGTCAGTCAGATGTGTAATTTTTAGCTACTTTTGGTTCTTAATCTCTTCATGTTTCAACACAAAAAGTCGAGTGCCAAACTAAAAAGTAAGGTGTCCGCCAATGCTGCTGAACCTCGGTCGGAGAACTCTAAGACCCTCCATGGTGATTCGGTATCGGTGGGACCCACCAAACGGGAAAAGGAATCCATCATCTTGAGACATACTAGTTGATGGAAGAAATCCCAAGACCAACCACTGTTTGGATGTATGAAACCCTGTAAATAATGGGATAAACTACCATATCAACTGGTGCGGGATTTTTTCCATGATTTTTTTCATCAACAGTATGTTGGTGGTGGGGATCTGTTAGTTCACAAGAGGATACACAATGATGTTTTTTTTTGCTTCTCGGAAAAAATAAGGCCAACAAACATGACCCTGAAATGTTTCAACGAGCAAATAACGCCGCTCGCCGGATTTGCTGTTATCAGTATATATCATCGATTGTCTTCAGGAAACAAGATCAAATAATGTCAAAAGTATCAAACTATAAATATTTATTTCAAAAAAGTTTGGTTTCACCTTCTGCATGTGTACTTTATAATTATTATAGTAATTTAAACGTCCCAGCATTCTGAGCATCTTTTGTCCTTCCAACCCCAAATCCAAGGGATTTGGCTCCCAAACAGAACGCTTGGTCTTCAATGGTTCCTCATCTTTTACCTGAAAAAAGAACGAAGATGGAAACAACAACCACGACAGGCCGGAGGACTTGATGGATGGATTTTGTGGATTTTGTTGATTGACTTTTTTTTGCACCAAACAAAATGATCCCTTACTCTATGCTCCAATCCCTAACTGCGGCTAAAAAAACACCTTGTCACCAGGGTATTTGGAGCGCTAAGGGATAGCATTGCATCTGCGCAATCCACTCTTTGTCAATGGTTTGTATACAATTTGCTTAGTTACTTCACCGTTGTCACTTAGAATCCTGATCACTAAGATGTGGACATGCCAAATGTAGGGCCCAGCGATCTTGCGCCTTGTCAAATCAGTGGGAAGTCACGAGTGGATGAGTGGAAACTGCCACCAGTGAAAGGGCCGGGTTTCCCTACGCACCAGCCATGTGCTCATCATTCTTGCGCTGTGGATGCACTTTGGTGTACCAATCTGGGTCCTGCGCTGTGGATGCTCAACAAATGCTGGCAATTCAGGGTAACATTTTCTGAAGATGGACACCTGAGAAAGCATTCAAAAGTTGAACACGCTCAGTTTCCATCTTAGGTTTCAGGGCTGTGGCTATTCGCTGTAGAATTTCCCCACTTTGCCACCTCTGCACATGGTTTTTGAAAAAAGGAACATCAGTCAAGAGTCCCAATGTGACAATTTAAAGATCCTACTCATCCTCTGACCCCTGCTGAAGCAACAAAACACCAAGCCCCACTCGCGGACGTGCTTCTTTTTTCGACTTGTCATTGGTCATTGATCAAAGCCACGTTCACTAATCTTGTCGCCGATCAAACGCCAGTAGTCGGAAATTTCAACATCCTTAGCTCTGGAATGCTTTGGATATGGATGATTTACTACATCGAGTTGCTTGAAGATGACATCCTTCAGGATTCTCGAAGTGTGCCAACACAGATCTTCCGTTGGAATTATCATGCTATAGGCTTATTTGGGTGCTTCCTGTGCGTTCTGTGCTTTTCAATGCTTTTCATGAAAACTACTAAGGGGTCCCTTGGAAAAAAAGTGTAAATAGATAAGTTACCCTACCGTGAAACCAAGGTTTAGGCTGGCCTCTCTTTCTCATCTCTTTCTCTCTCTCTATATAAATTTGATATAAATCAAATACCCTCCAGGGAATTAACATATCCCACCTGGGGAAAAGGAAAATCATCTTCAAAATGCAATTTTTGGGGGATGCGTTGGTTCCCTGGAGGGTATATACATCCATGTATACGCACTTCTTAAAAGTGCAAAAACACTTCCGAGTTGTGCAACTCAAACCTGGAGTTTCCTTATGGAATGAGTGATGACAGACTGACAAGCAGGTTCTGTCATAAGCAATCCAAAACAGGATTGCCAATAATCCTGTTGCAACTGACACAGTCCAACCTCCGAACTACTCCCCAACCCGTTGTCAAAGATATTCACTTCGAGGATTCACATCAAAACAAAAGGTCACACACTGAAAAAACACACACCTGACACCTCTTTAAAGTTAGCTTACATTTCATCAATCTAATTTTTCCACAGCAACAACTTCAAATGATCCAGCAACTCCTACCCATTTTTTAGATGCCCAGATGCGACGCGAAATTGTGGATGTAACTCTGGACCACGTTGACGTAACCACATGTAGGGCAAATACCACACGTAACCCACGATGCTCAAACCTAACCTGAGGCGAAGACCCCCCAAGACGGCACATCTATGATATTCGTTGTTGAAAATGTGCAGTTCAGTCCCTCGGACTCACATGATAAAATAGTATATAAATCAAACAAATACAGCAGTAGATATTGAGAAGTTTCAATGCAATGCCTGTATGTATATATAAATATATATTATAAATCAGATTATGATAGATTATGTACATGTACTTGGAAGAAAACACATATAAACAAGAACTCATTACAGCTATATAGTGTACACCTCTTCTTTGGGGAAGCAAATGTCATATTTGCTCAACTCCCTTCTTGCCCGGCCCCTGCGACCCCTTTTTTCCAGCGCTACTTGTCGATCCAAAAGTGCACTGGAGAATCATTCAACACATCCAAAGGCGCCACAATAAACTCGGCCTGAAAGGATTTTTCACGAAATGTTTCTGATGAAGACGCTGTTGTTGTTGTTGTTGTTGTTGGCAGGGTTCCTCCACATACAATGCCGGAAATCAACTCAAGCACAAAAGGTTTGACAAATGATTGCGTTTCACTTATATTTCCATTAAATTTCTTTTGTCAGAGTTCTGAAAAAAACTGGAATAAAAAGTGGATTTTCTTGGTTGTGACGACCTTCAATTTGATCCAAGTGAGGTGACAAATCTTATTCATTTACAATATGGGAACTCTGCAAAAAGCCAAGTCACCGGTGGGTAGGAGGTGGTTTCTGGAATGCGATACTCTCGTCCATGACGACGGAAGTTTGTACGAATACCTCGGCGGTAGTAGGTAGTGATGTTGCCATGCATTTTTGCTGTAAATGATGGCCCCTACCAACATGGGACCCCTATGGGAAATCCCTATAAAAACGCCCTCTATATCCCTATATTGCCTGGGTATTTATGGGTGAAAAAATCCCCCAAAATCCCGAAAGAGAACACAATAGATACCATGCTCAACCTGGAGACCGGTGAACTAACATGAATGAATGTTGAGAACGTTTTAAAGTAGGCACCAGTCCTCAATTCACACAGAGCATCATTGTGCGAATCAACATGTAATATGCTTCTGAGTTGTTGATGCACTTCGCAATCAAGCAATATCTGTCAAAAACTATGCAACATGTATCAATCATCAAAACTTTAGAACTCATAAAAGATTAAAGGCCCAAATGAAGAAGCTTATGATGAAAACACGCCTCTGTCTATTTCAGCATCTTCAAGCTGAACTGATCCTTGACATCCCTCATCCATACTGCACAGCTATAGGGATCCATTCGAATGGTCGTTTTGAATTCAACCTCCAACCACGCCATTTTGTTTGCCAACAATTTTTGTGGTTGGCAAAAGTGATATGTCCTTACCCTTTTGACAGTCACTAGTAAAAATCGATAAAATCCAACCCTGGACCTCAACACCATGGCTTTTGTGGTCACCCTGTTGGAACCAATGGGGGAAAAAAACAGGCTTTTTTCCAACCCCGAAAAACTTAGAAGTTCAAGTTGTAAATTCCCAAATTTCGACCCCTGACACCTCACCGTTGGAATTCCCAACACATCCCAACACCTTACTTCCCCGTTTCAAAACCAAAAGTACGATCGCGCACATCCACGGGATTTTCCCAGTTAGTTTGACTTCGAGGTTTGTCGTTGGGCAAGTCATGTCGCAAGAAGGACCTCATTTTTTTCACTGAGTTGGAATGGCTTGGGAAGAAGGTAGCTTCCCAAGATGTGGCGAACGAAGGTTTGACAGAACTGTTGTGAGTTGGGGAATGATACTAAAACTTGATGTTTAGATATATGACGAGTCTGGATGAGACGTTAACCCCAATGATCAGCTATCAAGTCTTCCATCAAGACCAGGGTAGGAACAGGTTGTGGAGCCGAGAATGCATGGATCCTTGTGTATTCCAACGCGAAGCTCCACAACATTGGTGCCAGTAAGTCAGTACGTTCAGTAATTACAGGTCCATTCTGGTCGTATCACGGCCATGGATGCCATGGCCAATCATGGTCCATCTAATGTAGATATCTGACGTTCTTTGGGCGCGCCGCGCCAAATGACAAAATAAAGATATATAATGTCATATACATATATAATATGTAATATATAAAAAACTCCTCAACGCCAATAACCACCTGTAAACACCTCCGGGCCGGATTCATATCTAGTAAGGGTTGAACTACGCTTTCATGCTTTCAAAGGGCTAAAAAAAAAGTGTGGATACTGTTTTCACTGGTACTATATTGGTACTACTACTCCAACAGCACCTGCAAAAAAAACCAAGAAAACAGGCAGTAAGCAATGCATCCTCATGAACCATGTATGACAGTTTTTTTTTTGAACTCACGAACTTCCACACCAACCAAAAAAAAAACAATCACCACCTTACGATCCACCCTCATCTACAACAACTTGACACCTTTCCAGCAAATTTCTTGCCTTTCAACTTGTTTTTCTGTTTTCCAAAAAATCCAAGACACTCTTCCGGTTGAAAGAGGATAAAACATGACTCCGGATGTTTTTGAAATTGATAGCGTGGATTTCTCTCATCGTAACACGAAGCAAAGGTCGTCACCTCAGGTTTTGTCGGTGGATTCCGTCCGGTCCCTCCGGTGGTTTTCGTGTCGGCGTGTTTCTCGGTGTGCTTTAGACCGTTTTTTTTAATGAAAGACGTGATGTTTTGTTGCGAGACCTGTGGTTGTTTAATGCCGTGTTTGTTTGATGGTGTTTGTATGTTTTAAAACACATGTCAACATGGAATCATATGGATTCAATTTGTTCACATATTCATACGCACAATTGACTGCAACGACGGTTAGAAATGTTAAAAATAACAAAACACATTGACACCACCATGCGTTTGCCATCTTTGAAGCATCACCCGCTGCAACAATTGAAAACAATACGGTCCAATCTTAAAAGTGAGTCACAAAAATAGGTTCGCGAGCAAACCTGAGTGGATCACTGGACAGCAATCTTCAAGAATTCCGGGCTTCAAAATATCACCAAGGAAACCACCACATCATAGCAACTGACACGAGCCGAAACACATTTGGCCCACTAAATTAGCCGTCCATTCGAAGGCTAAATCATGCTGGCTTGAAGTCAGCAGGTATGTATTTCCTGTATATCTCAATGATTGTTGAAATCCGGTCATTTTTTATGCCAGGCCACTGAAAATACCAGCGGGCTCCTGGATGAGTTCGTCACATCAAACATTCAACGACTCCGGATTTCCAACAGTCGGAGGGCAATTGGTGTGGACACAAAGCTGACCTTTTCGCTTGTTGACAATTTGATATTGTGGGCTTCATGTAGATTTTACCCAAAATCTGGCTAAGTCTGGGCAAATAAGGGAACTAAACCTGAATGACAGGAGAGTTTCAGGAATTCTCGAACGAAAACAACCTTTTTGGGGTGTCCTCGGGCTGAGGTCGCCATAAGCTACAGCATCATAAATCGCGAGAAATCTTGACATATACCTACACTTGATATTCAACATATCTTCGATGTTATGGCTCTTATATGGCTATGGCCTCAGAAACAAGGCCATAAATAGCCATATTCACCCACATATTTATGACATATGTGGCTATTAAAAAATGTTTTATAAACGGATTGTTTCAGTCATCCTGATAGGGCATTTTCCCCTGGGATAAAACATATTTTCCATACGTTGTTGCAGGTTTTCGCTGATCAATGACAGAGCACAGTCTGTCAAGGTATTTGAGCCGTGACCCAAGCCCATAAGATTTCAGGTTTCCAGGTAGTGTTTTTTCTCACGCCTTTGGTATCATATAAATAAGATATGCCATATACCATCTAGCTTCGGAATCCATTTCCTTATTGGTACTACAGCGTACCACTATTTTACTCCTATCAAAACGTCAATACCTTCATATCAAGTCTGTGATTTAAAACAAATCCATCCCCCCCAAACGCTTACAAAACACATACATAAATACCACTTGGAGACATTTTCATACATTTTCGACTCCTTCTCCCAAAATCCCCACGGTCCTGCTACTTGCCGCGAGAGGCAATTGACCCCCGCAGGGTCTGCAGAACTCAAGGCTGAAAGCACTCGGTGAACCGTGTGGGAGAAGGAGCTCAAATCCTTGGAGTATTCACTGCCTGGGTGACGTTCAACATCAGCACAAATGATGGGTCCACTACAGGTAAATGGTTGATCATGGAGAAATACATGGAAGCCCTAAGTTCAAATATAATGATGTTGTTTACAAGTACTTGAAAGGTGATTTTGCATCGAGGTCCGTTTGACATATGTACAAAAGCTGTGAGTAACTGTGAACTTTGAACATTCACCCACCAAAAAAAAGACTGCTGTTTGATAGAAGAAGTTACAACTTGCCTGCTAGTTGCCAACACTTCGCAACCAATATACTTTTTGTATTTTCGATCAGTTTGATAGATGTTGATACTGTGATACCACTGGCATATGTTGAAAAAGACAAGGATCCGTAATATTCCAAAATGAGTTTCCCATCATCGGATGGATTCACAATTTCCGTTTTGGAACCTGAGGAGTTTTTGGTAGGCAAAATTGTGACATACCAAACTACTATGAATATAGGGGATTTCCATGTTCGAAAAAAGAAACCGATTTGCAGTCTATAAGGAAACAACATATAGACATATATATCCTAGATTGCAGTCAACATTATATTTGAAATAAATTTAGATACATCTATATTTTCAAAGCATCACCTCTGGTATCCACATCATATCACATGCAACATTTCCGTGCGATGTCGCAATTTCGGTCAGGTCCCACCCTGCCCTGGATGAAGTACTCAGTCCGAAAACATGCAAAACAAAAAAGTTAAAAAAATCAAAATACTGTAAAACATCTAATCATGCAAACAATAACAAGAGATGACGAGAATAGCAGTTCAATAGCCATTCCCATTGCCTACTCACTTTGCCCCTCCAACTTTCCCTTTTTTTGGCGGGTCTCCTCTACCGTCAAGGTACCCCGTACTTCGAAGACAAAGCCATCCAATGCTGCCCCACGGCTTACCATGAGGCAAAAACGGAGGAACCTTGAGTGATGTGTCATCACTCGGTATGGCACAGTTTTTATCCGACCTATCCCCCGGCCTTCGTCGTCTAGTCTATACCTATCAATTTCTTCGTCTTTTTACCTTCCTATATCAAGACCAACAAGTAGTACCAAGGCACCGAGGTAAACTTCGTTGCACATTGGCAGCTAGAAGGGCATCGCCATTGCAATCAGTGCCCAACAAGTCCTGCGAATGAAATGCCGGAATCCCGATCAAACTAACAGCTAAAGGAACAGAAAATCAATGGGTGGGAAAATGGATTTGTGTTAGGGGCCCAGCCGATCTTCAAAGGCGTTGCTGGTTACCTTCAACTTAAGGAAAAAAAAATATATATATATAATGAGGTTACAACTCTGAGTCATTGCCCATCCACTGCTGCCGGGGCAAGCAGACTGCATGGACCATCTTCAATTGATTCACTTGTCATGAAGGTATCCTTCACATTATCTGGGTGAAGGATCTTTCACAAAATCGAGGAGGTTTAAGATCATGTTTTGCAGCATGTTTATATAACTTACTTTTTGGGTGAGTTCAAAATCATTAATATCACTCCATCCGCTGGGAACGACAACAAAAGTCATTCTTAAACCATCTTGATCATTGTTTGTAAACATGTTCAAAACTTCCCTTCAAGAATCCAATCTTCCATGTCCCTCTATACCCTCCCCCCCAAAGGAAACAACTAGCCGGTGGTTTCAACCCCCTTGAAAAATATTAGTCAAAATGGGAATCTTCCCCAAGTATGTGTGAAAATAAAAAATATGTGAAACCACCACCTAGAAAACATCTAAAAACACATGTGTTGGTGGACTTGGCTCTTACCCGTACTTCGTCCACATGAGGTGGTCCTCAGTCCAATCATTGCCCCAAAGAACAGCCTTTGCAGCAAAAAGGCACCTGGGTGACCCCACAAAAAGTCAAGAAGTTCCTATCCCTGCCCAACGGTTTTGTAGAGAAACCATACTCATCGATCTTGGATGATGAAATATATATAATGGGTAGACCCAACTTCCGATTTCTGGTTTTGTTGAAGGTTGTGGTTCCCCATGTGTTGATGTTTTCAAATTTGTGTCCCATGTTTGACCGTTATATCTCTAAATGATCACGAGTTGTTTATCTTATCAAAAACATCTTGGCAGTTACTTGCCCCATTCGCAAAAAAAAACAAGATTTTTTCAAACTCAACACATGACAACCTACAATGTTCCAACCCATTCAAACCTGCCAGGGTTTTCCTAACCTTTGAAGCCTCCCAACTCCCAACCCAGAATCTTTTCTGAATTTTCCCCCCCCAAAAGCAAGGTTGGGGGATCACTTAGCCACCCGCCAAAAAAAGATCACTTGCCACCCCAACAACAACGGGTTTTTTACCGTTGTTTCTTTCAGAAAACTCCGAGACGCTGTACCTTTTGCCTCACGTCATCAAACCGTTGCACCGCCTGTGCTGAGGAAAAGTCGCTGCGTAGCACAGCTTGGACACCCAAACTGTGAAAGGTCCACAGTTTCCAAGGACCCCAGTCCTTGACCACAACAAATGACGCTGGAAAATGATGCGGAAAACAAGTATAATTTGGATACCGTATAAAATAGTAATAAAGATAACATATATTTTTCATGTAGAATGTAGATGAAGAGTGTCTAGGTGATAGTTTAAGCCATAGTCATGCAACGGCACAAAACTGCAAGTGCACATATTCAGAAACAAAAAAAATACATCACAAAGGCCATTGAGGCGTATGTACACGTGACATAAACACATCCACTTATTGATTAGACACCAGCAAAGGGGAACCATGTAATATACATGTTTTGCCTTTCTTCCCACAGCTTCTTCTGTTTCCAAAGCTTCACAGATTGAATAATGTTGCAATAAGGTTGTCCCTAAAATCGATCAGATGATGGAATGATTGATGACACATTGGGTCATTGGGTCCTGCCTAAACACTATTGTTTACTGTAGATAGTGAAGGTTGACAAAAGGTCCTTTAGTAAATTGATCATGATTAGATCAACATCCCAAAATGATCATGTTTAGTAGGAAAACCCATGGTTGTTGGGTACCACCATTTAAGGAAACACCCATTTATTCACACTCTTTCAGGGGTTGGGGAGGCCCCAAGTCATACACTGCAAACCTATACATCTCAGCACCTGATAGGAGAGTTTACCAAATCTGGGATCCTTGAATCCTACCCAACCCAAGCCACCCATTTGTTTGCCAATCCTTAGGAGATCCAAAGTCGATTTGTTCTCCCAGCTGCTCTGCATATGCACACACGCGCATAGGAATAGCGATCTGCACAAGGGACAATACATTCAACACATTGATGTGCAATTTTGACTACGACTGGGGGCATGTTTTGATGGTACAAGCGTACTGTCGAGTCAACCTTTGTACCAATACTTTCGTGCACAGCTGAACAGCTGAACAGTTGGACGTGGCAATCTTCTGGTTTAGCATCAACAACAATTTCAGTGTGGCAGTGTTGCAAACAGGCAATCACTATAACCTGAAAAGCAATCGACCACCAATAATCACCAGTACTACATGGTGAAGACTCGATTGCATTGACAGTGCTAAATGTTTGAACGCTCACAACTGGTTGGTGGTTTTAGCCTACCACAAACATCTCTAGTCAATCGCTCAAACAAACGTGAGACCACCGCCTAGATATCCAGAATGGACCCTGAAACTAGCATTGAAACATTTTTCTCCACTTGAAAAACGGAAACATTGGAGCATGAAATGCAAGGATACACATTTTCACACCCGGTGATTGGCTTTCAGAATCGGTTGATCGATTCCCAACGATCGCTGTTGGATCAACCAAAGAAGGGGGGATCTTGAGTTTCAAATTGCTTCCACAAATGTGCATAAAAAATCAAAAACACCATTGCCAAAGCATGTTTGATCGTAATGATTACACAGGATATCTCCACTAGGAAGACTCTGTATACTGCAGAACCGCTGCAACATAGCTAAGAACCGTAGTTTCAAACCCTCAAACCAAATAAATATCGAATCTCACCAATACCATTATATACATCACAGCAGAAGCAATCTTACCATCTTCATCTGTCATCTTGCCCTATTACATTTCTTTTTAATTCATCATTTCAAGACAGCCACTTTTCCCAGTCCAACCTTAAACACAACCCATAAAACAATGCTGTTGCATCTTTTTGGATCTTTGTCGGTTTTCTCGCTGCCTGTCGCCACCAATCTTCTTCTTGACTTACCAGGGCCCTTCGCACATCATAAAAATACCAGCTCAATAGGCCCACCATGGAAAGGCAACTGGACACCTCGTCTCATGTTGGACCCATGTTAGACCTAGATAAGTAAAAGGCTACACGCGTCAAGTGTCAAAAGAAGATGTTTTGCATATGTTTGTATGCTTTTTTGTGAAGAATTTGTTGAGAAATCGATAATTTCAACTTCAATACATATATCATATATATATATATTCCATATATATAGTTTTGGAGTAGTCGTTGTGGTTGGCTCTACTCTGTTTTCATAGAATCACGGGCAAAATAGCCAACAAGACAACCGTATTGTACAAATTTCCATTCACTAAAAAACAAAAATCGCCAAGTGTTCACTTGCGAGCATTATATATATATATAACTCTACATTGCCCCCCCAAACAAAAAAATTGCTGGGGTTCCACCACCAAAATTACCACCAACCATCCTCCTCACCAACCAACCAACGAACTGCATCCAAGGTCACCATTGATTTGCTTCGGTGCAATGCTGTAGAGAAACCCAGCACCACAGCCACCCGCAGACTGGACCATAGAATATCGCTCCGTCGCTCCATCATGTCATCGCGAAGGCAGGCCAGTGGGGAAGGATAAATTTTTGGCTTTGAAAAAAAAGATGTGACATCTAAAAACATAGCTTTGTTTGTATGATATCCTTATGTTACAACTTAACGGAAAACCATACATATTATACATCAATCAGTTGATCTTTTTTATGTTTTTAAAGACTGTAAAGATGTATGATTCACATTGTGTTGAGTAACAAATGTTAATTCTTGTTTTTTTTTAAATGATTTCCTGATTAGTCGGCTCCAATATGCATCTTTTTTCAAATGCACCTCAACATCTAAGTGTCTCAATTCTAAGCATCCTATTGTCTCCATGACCTCCATCAACGCCTTTTTAGAAATTTGCTGCTTAACAAGTTAACCAGAAAGAACATAAAACATGAAACCAGCATGTTCCTCAGAGATCTTTCTGCGATGTCAACGAGTCAACGAAATACAACACAGCGTGGATGTTCAGCGGAAAGGTTGTCCTCTTTGGATCTATTTGGTCAATCTGCTGATTATACCATCTTGCAAAATCTTGTGCACATTTAAAAAGCTGCGAAACTTTACAGGTTCTACAGGAAATTTCTTGTGCAAAAGTTCCTTTTATAGGCACTGGTTCTCAACTCGAGGATGTCTGCCAGTTCCCTTGAAATCCCCACAGTTTCCAACAACAAAACAGTCGCAGCTGCATGGTCTGAAGAATATCTTCGGTGTTTTCAGCAAGCTTACGGAGTGTTTCAGGGTCAGTGCATTTATTTTTGGAGTGGACCAATTTTCTCAACAAGGTGATGGTTCTTCCACAATTCTGTGTCGAATCCTTTTTTAGGGCGAAGGGGGGGGATTCAACCGTTATCATCCAAATAAACTACACATCACTAACAGTTTCCATTTTCCATCAGATTGGATGAAGTCGAATCTGGCTGCTACATCGTCAGATCCCGAAAAAAAGGCGCGGCACACTCAGGACCTTCGGGGTTCGAATCGTGTGATTTTTTGCTTCAACCAAATCCGATTTCTGCAAGTGAGAAGCAAAACTCTGGTCACGCCCATATGAAGGAAGTTCGCCCAAGTACGGTTCTTGTAGACCTCAGGCATCCAGCAACGATTATATGTTGTGCAAAGAAACAACATGGGTGATGGATGATAAAAACCCGATGACAAAACAGCCAACCCAAACATCATGCCAAGGAACTGTAAGTGTTTCGGTGTTCTTCCAAGATACCTTGGGATGAATTCTGACTGAACATGTGGGACTAAGAAGAGGTTCCAAGTGGCAAACAATGATAGAACATATGACGATGCAACAGAACTTTGGCTCTACAGTAGTCGGAAAAAGGGAAACCAGTTGCTTCACCAAAGAATCCCAATGTAGGTATAGTATCCAAGACAATTCCAACACACCCCTAGAGCACACCCGAACCAATCCCCCGTTCGCCAGCTATGAAAAAGGAGTCCCATTTGTAGCCTGTTGGTAAAGGTTTAGGGGTGTGTTCCAAAGGTGTGTTGAAACAACCTTAGATAGTAGCTTCTACTTCCTTGGGTAAAATTACTAGTTTTAGTCACTTGGCGCTTGTCAAGATTCCACTTGAAAACTGTTTCCACAAGCTGGTAATAACCATGTTACAACAGCAAAAGAAAGAAAGAACGAGTCACAAGAAAATCTGGGAACAAACAAACAAACAATTACATATCTCAAATCCGAGTCTTAACAACCAAACACTCTGACATTGACCTTTGAAGACTATCATTTAAAAAAATATCAAACTCCAAGAGACTAATAAACCATATGAAAGTTTAACCAAAAAATTGAAGAAAAACACTTTTTTTCTCAAGGACTGAAGGTCGACCTTTCACAAAAAGTACGATTAAACCCATGCTGCCAATGCTTTACACATGAGGTTCTAGTTGGTGGTTGAACCAACCCATCTGAAAAATATTGGTCAAATTGGAAATCGTCCCCTAATAGGGGTAAAAATGAAACATATTTGAAACCACCACCCAGGTTAATTGATGATGATGGCAAACTGTGGGCATTTGATTCTCCTGTCGCTTAATTCGAACTGTTCTCCGGAAGAATTATCATCGACACAACACTATGAGTTGATTGGTTGCACAGATATTTCTGCAATACTATTTCTCCTGAAGAAAAAAGGGTACGTTTGTTTATTAAAAAGACGCCATTTAAAAAAAACATGTTGCTGCGAATATGCTAACACTACTTGTTAGAATAAATGGCAAATGGCACAAACACATTACAAAACATTCTAAAAAATGTATGACAACTACAGTAAATATGAACTCCAAGTGTAACGAATTCATATCATCCTGTCTCCATTCCAAAAACATCTATAAACTACATCATGGTATAAAAGAATAAAGTCAAGAGGTACTATATAAATAATAGAAATATAGATATGAATCTATATGGTTTTATGTTGTTGTAAGCATCCTGTCTCCATTCTATCAACAAAAAAACATGTTTTGCCCCAAGTCGAAACGCTCTCCCGTTTTTGTGGGACTCCCAAGTCACGTGGATGAGGCCCTCAAATCCACCTTGACGAATTTTCTGCCTTGGAAACTGAAACGGGTGAAGCGGGTCAGCGGGGTCTCATATATGGAATCATACCCCATATATGTATGGTGTATATACCTACATGGTGGTTTCCAAAAATAGTGGTACCCCAAAATGGATGGTTTATAATGGAAAACACTATTAAAAAAATGGATGATTTGAGGGTACCACTATTTTTGGAAACATCCACATGAAAACCACAAAAATCAACCACATGTAGGATCATGTAGGTAAATATACCATACATGGATCCTATAGGATATTTCACCTTCACCTAGATTTCCCTGAATTTTTTCGGGGATTTCTTTTCCAAAAGGCTACCTTTTGGGGGCCCACGTCGGGGGGCCGGTCGCTATAATTTGACCAGATGGTAATTAAAGGATGCTTGGAAATGATGATGATGATGATGATGATGATGATGATGAAGATGATGATGATGATGATGATGATGATGATGATGATGATGATGATGATAGCATAATACAAACCATGACGTCCGTCCCAGCCAAAAGGATCTTTGTGTCGATGTCCATGATAAAGTTATAAACAAAAGGTTTTCTTACAAATCTACTGCGAAAGAGGTTTAAGTTGAATATCTTGTTGATGATTTCAACCACTTTGAAAAATATCAGTCAAAATGGAAATCTTCCCCAAATAGGGGTTGAAAATTACAAGTATTTGAGACCACCACCCAGAATAAGTTCCATAAGTTTGTTAAATGAAAGATGCAGGCCGCGATACTTGATGTTGGTAGCAAGCTCTTCCCATCCATCCCAAGCAACTTCCTTTAGCAATCTCACCTTGGGTCGCCAACCAGAAACACCCCAGGAGATCAGGTGTTGGGTCACAAGCGGCCCTCTGAACCTTGTGACATTTAAGGTTGTGACCATTTAGCGTTTCTGCTAGGAAGGTTACACTTAAAAGACTTGGTACGAAACAAATGTTCCTTTCTTGCTTTGAGTGTATCAACCGAATCAAGAAAAAATACTTGCAGATAAATATGCGTAATGTATCATACAGTAAAAAATCGCAATTCACAATGCATCATCAACCCCATCAGTAGATAACCCTTGCCTTCGTACTCAGTGGATATCGGTCACCCGGTCACCCCTCAAGTCCAGTGACGTTGGCAAGGTCGTTGGCATTTCCTGATAGGAAGCACCTGTCAACAAAACCATGGTGACATGTGGAATCCTGGTTCAAATGTGAGGTCACTTGATGAAACGATTTCACAAGCATCCCTCTGACTGCACTATTTTAATCTTATCTAATGTTTTTCATCAACATGTTCAACATGGTATGGCCACACGTGACATAAGTCTCATCAGCATTTTGCAAGACTTCGCACTTATCATCAAGGTAAAAAACGGGGAGCAAGGTCTGAACTTAGCCCACATGGGGTGCTCGAAAATATCTCTTCATTCATTCTTCAACACCCTGAAGAACTAGTCTAGCCGGTGGTTTCAACCCCAAAATGGGAATCTTCCCCAAGTAGGGGTGAAAAAAAATATATGTGAAACCACCACCTAGTAGCAACCATCCATTTTCAGGTACTTCCTGTTAGTTTCAGGGAGAGTAGCGCGTTCCAAAACTTGAGACAACATGTCTCAGCTGAAAAACTTTTCTGGACTCAAGGATGTCCTGGAGTCAATGGTTAGCTTGGCACTAATCAAAACAAGAAAAAACCATGTAATACCGCCACATCACGCATCACCAAAGTTGTTGGTTTCAAGTTGAAACATCTTCAACTTGGTGACATTATCTTTAAAAAACGACTAAAACATGCATCTCCAAAAACAAGTTTGAAACCATTACCTGGCATTACCTCATCAACTCATCAACCACCAATGACATGATATTGACACAGAACCCCTGCCAAACCCTCCTTGCCTCAAGTCCTCTAACTCTTTCTCCTGGAAACACATCCCCCACCTTACCCCGGATGAAAATGACACCCCTTCACCTTCTGTTCGTGTAGAAGAGAAATCCGGTGAAACCAACCGGTTGACATCTAGAAAAATCTCCCGTAGGAAATGGGTGGATGATATTTTTGTAGATATCCCAAAGTGCTTCGTGGAATTTTTTCTCTATCAACAGCATCACAATCTTTCAGAATCTGTTCCGGAGTACCATTTATTCTGCATGGCGATAGGAAAATCATAAATTTCGCACCCAAAAAAAACACTTTTCTCATCCACAAAAATTAGCATGTCTTTGCAATCAATTTGAGTGGAGGCGGCACCCGAATACTAAACCGTCTTTGGTGGAAACCTGGTTTCACATAGGAACGGTTTCCAAAATCATTCACCCACCAGAAGTGCCCAAACCATCCCACCGTCCGACCTGCAAACCTTCTGTAATAACATCGGGCCTCTGGTCCTGCACAACCATGAATGCCTACCCTCCCCAAAACCAACAGAAAACGCCCCAAGAACGCGTTCCTGAAAATATGACTATGGCCATGCCTGGCCTATTTGTGAAATGTCCATCTTGTAAGCAGCAATTTTCAGTTAACGTGGTTTTTATTTGTTGCTGTTTGTTTTTTGGGAGGCTACCAAGTGAATGCAAGAACTACCCAAAGAAAAAGCTCCACTCTTCTGCAACCGTTTGAATGGCTCAAGGTCCAAACCCTACAAGTCCGAACCAAAACGATAGGTTTTTTCTCTGTTTTTCTTGATTCCAACCTTTCGGACTCCAAAAACCTCAAGGTTTTAACCAATGGTTTTCTCCAGGCCGAAAAAAATATGGGGCATTTTTGTTTACCCCTAAAAATTTCAGGCCGGATTGTGGGGTTGTGCATCAAAGGTAGTTTAAAAAAAAAACACCCAGGAAGTCCAAAGACTAAACTTTGCCCCTTGGTAGCAGGGAATCCTTTACATGGATCATCCCAAAGACTATTCTTTGTTTGGTCTTGGACTTCCAGGGAACAGCCAACAAAAACCCCAACCGAAAAAATCCCATCCTCTGCGGCGGCTTGAACTCCGGCTCCATTTGGCACCAGAAAATGGGTCAAATCCAAGTTGAAACTGAAGATGTGACGGTAATAACCTCGCAGATTTTGGTCCATCCATGGCGCGCGTTTGGTGCGTGTTTTTTTGGTGAAAAGATGAGGGTTTTTTGAAGTTTTGAGATGAGAAAAATGGGAGAAAAATAGAGATCATGACATGCGAATTCGCTCTAGAGTCGAAACCAAAAATTTAGAATCTAAAATGCATCGTCCCTGGAAAACTATAACTTATATATCCCCTGAAAATTCCAAAGGTTCGAAGATCAAATTCATTTATATTGGTCTCTTTTTGGGGTGGGGGAGGAGTATAGTCCATAAAATCAGAGTCCGTAGTTTTTCACCAAACTGGATGACTCAAGATATTTTGAAAATTTCGCCAAGAAACCCCCTTGCCATTCAACAGCCCCTTCCACCAAATTGGCCAGAAGCGCCTCAATAGCACCAAAAACATGCTGAACAATAAAACACCGTTTCAACAGTGCTTCTGTTTGTGTAGGAACTTTGTAAACAAAAAAATAATAAAAAATCATATCTACTGCAAACCCTGAAAAATCTCCGTTTTATAACATATAGGTTTTTAGCCAAGCAACAAAAAATACCAACAAAAAACCCTTGCCCCGTTTAAATGAATTGGAGGTAACAAAAACCGCCTCAAGTCTGACGTCACTGGGCTTCCCCTGACTGGAATAGGCATCAATCCTTGAACATGAAGTTGACAACTCCTTCAATAAAGCTCCGAATCAAAATCCCAAAAACCATTTGGGTGTGTTCAAAAATAGGGGGGAAAACCCCCAAAAATGGATGGTTTATAATGGAAAACCCTTATCAAAATGGATGATTTGGGGGGAAAACCCACTATTTCCGGAAACATCCATTTCTAAATCAATTCATTTCTGGCAACTGGAGTTTTTCAACCACATTCATCAAGCTTGAAAGCACAACTGCGGTTTTCATGCATAGTATGCTTTCAAAAATGAAATTTCATGAAATTTCAACATAATTAGATGACTTGATGACTCAAGAGTCTCTCCCGTTCGCTGCATCTTGAATGTTTCAACGCCCTTTACCAAAAAAAAAATCACAACAAATTGTTCGATCACATCTACGACATTTCACCAGGCACAAAACATCACCAAAAAAACAAAAAAAACCTCCTGCCAAGGTGAACCCAAAAAATCCCCGAAATGACCCAGCGTTTAATAACGGGGTTTTTTGTGTGTTCTTTCCCAGCAGTTTCACCCGTCTTTGGTGGCTGCATGAAGGTATTCATGAAGTCGTCCAGGTCAGCGGTGTCAATCATCTCGGTGTGGACTTCCAAAATCCATTGAAGTTGTTAAGGTGTTTTTTGGTGTTTTTCTCCGGTGTTTCTAAGTGGTGGTTGAACCAACCCATTTGAAAAATATGAATCAAATTTGGGTTCATCTTCCCCCAAATAGGGGTGAAGATATAAAACTTTTGAGTTGCCACCACCTAGTTTTTGAAGGCGAAGATTATTTGGAACATTTTTGGGGAGAAAGCCGGGTTGATGGAAGAAAATGCGGTGCGTAAATGGGATTTACACATATGTTACCAGCTGGTTCCTGAGCACTCTGACTTTGGCATTCATGATTCCTAACTAACAAAAAAACATACATGTTGCATGTCATTAATCAGTGATTTTTTAAAAGAAGCAACACAACATGAAACAAAATGTTTGGTCTTTTCACGGAACATGCTTATATAGAATATAAATATTCGATCTCACCTAATTTTCTTTCACTCACATTCATACACTGTTTGCTTCCGCCCACAAAAAAAGAAACAAAGATCCCAAAGATCCACTTCCGAATCCTCCTCGTTTGGTTTTGGGGGGAAGGGGAAAAATTTCAACGAAGCCATCGGGCCAAGGTACTAAAGGTTCAACCCGTGGATCGGCATAGAATTTCACCGAGGAATTGTTCGAAGCAGCACCTAAGGACTGATGACTCTCCACAAGGCGGGGGAGGGGGTTGTTGTTGTTGTTGTTGCTGTTGCTGGTGGTGGTGGTGGTGGTGGTGGTGGTGGTGGTGGTGGTGGTGGTGGATGATCGAATCTTTTTTGGGCATTTCAGAAGCGATTGTTGTGTTGTGTTTGTTCTGACATACGACATCCTATCCTTGATAGGTGTGATTTTTTGGAGTGATTTGGTCAAATTATGATCATTATTCAACTCAAATCAGTCAAGACCTTCATTCTCGAATGGATTCTGAGATAATGTGCCAAATCTCAACAAATCAGCCCACACATCCATAACAAGGTACTCAACTGCTCTCAACAGTGGGGGTAAAGAGATTCCCAACATATGAATCCAACAACATATTGTTGGTAAACAATGGTAAACAACTGTGTGAAAAACCTTCACATACTGCGGTCCTGACTGCCGTCGAGGTGCGATAAGCCAAGCTGGCAGTAAAAAGAATCGCGATGAAATAAGCGGCAACCATCCTGACTTGTGAGAAAGTCATGCGTCCATGAATCAAAAATCTGACTTTTCTGATCTTAGTTTGAATGTTTGTCATTACAGATGTTTGTTTCTTCTCGTGTTCATTTTGAAAAATGCTATTTAAGAATCACCAAAAGTATGGGCCTAAGGGACTTGGATTGTTGACATTCTCAGCCATCCTGCGGGGATGTGTGCACCCCATACCTCCATGTTGCGGGTCCAAGATTCAATGCCAAGACCAACTTGTCTTGATACCTCATACCTCAGCAGGTCATAGCAGGTCCCTATACTACCACGAACACCGTTTCAGGGGACCTACTGTGGCACCAAATAGATCCCTTGCTATCCAATCATTGCTGAATCTGCTGAAAAACCTAAAAGTCATGTTCAACAGGCTGACCTGAGGGGATCTTTTCAGGGAACTCTTCCTGTCAGCCAACTTTTTTCAATAAGGCCACATGCACAAACACATGGACAACATACTTCGGCATCCTGCATTCCCAAAATTTCCCAAATATTTGGCATAACTTGCGAACTAACTTGCGATATACCCCTCCGCATGCCAGCGGAAGGTGAACATAAGGGACATGTCTTTAACACAAATGTAAACAACATGTAGTGAGGACTGGCATCCTGGGAAGATTCTTTCCCAAGGCTTACCGCCCTATATCATGTTTTCTGTTAAAGGCTTATATCACAATGTGCCCGTTTATCCCATCTCCAAACAAAAGGAGCCACATTCCCTGAAACTATCATAGCCCCTGAAAATAGATGAAAATAGGCCCTCCCAGAAGGAGGGCCTACTCTTCCAACTCTATTCATTTTCAGGTGCTAGCTGTTAGTTTCAGGGAGGGTAATTAATCTTCGTTTCCTTTGTTAACAACTTCATTTCCTCATGCTTTTGTTGAACCTGAGGTACGTCGTATGATGTCGCGATCCATTTCTAAGCCGCCAGTGCCAGTACCCGCCCCAGTGCCACCACCAACGGCCAACAGGATCTCCTTGTCATCAACATCGGTGTTTGTTTGAAGGTGTGTGGGTAGTACCGTTGTGCTTGTTTTGGGTATATACCTGTGACCTTAGTTGACCAATACCTGTACCAGTCCACCGGTCAACCGGTGTGTTTTTTGAATGCCAGGGAAATCTCAAACACACAACCCACCTAGTTGAGGGACCCCAAGAACCCTATTGAATATTCTAGCATAATTTTTGTTTGATTGGAACCGTGGAAAGGGGACTTGACATAAAAAAACACCTTTCAGAACGCTTCTGGGCAAAATGGATCGCTGCTCTATAGCTCTATATGTTCTATTCTTGAATGATTCTGGTTGCCAAGCTGCTTGGGGAGGCAACAAATAGACATGTGGCGTTTTCCATGGTAAGTTATCTAGTGACATGTCTTCAACTGTCCTTTCCCACCATCACATGCTACATGTGACATTGCAAGTCCTTGGCACCGGGGTTATCGTCCTGCAGCAACCCGGAATGGGGACAATGCCATTAAGACAACCAAATGAAGTCAAACGCCAACTTGACCACAAAAAAACAAATAAATTTGATGGTAAAGCAAGCTGTATAAGCCTAATAGAGCGACATGAATCAACAAACTCTCATCACCAAAAACAAATTTCTACCAAATGGCTGTACCTACAGTGGTCTAGTTCAGTCTATTTCTTTTTCACGCACCATTGTTGCTTTGCTTTGTTTCCTCCTTGAAGGCTTCCATATGCCTCGAATGGCCAAGACCTAGGTGGAACAAAACGGCCAAGCGGAGTTGTGGAATTCCGGGTTTGTTCCCAACAAAGTCTTTTTAGGGTAAGTTCCAAAGTGCAATTTTACAAGCAATCTTGGAAAAAACAAAAAACATGTTGGAAATTGCAGCTTTCGGTTTTCCAAAAAGAAATGTTATCTGAAAAAGACATGGAATAGAAGTTCCAGTTACAAGTAAAACATCAACCCGAAAAAAAAATAACTTGGACTAGAAGTTCCAGTTAACATAATTAACTTTCCACTCATCAACCGGTTGGGTTTTAGATACCCCAACCGCTACGACTCACCGGATTCCAATCACCAACTCCGACCGTCCGTCACCACTGCGAGGCATCCCAACGGGACCCGTCATGGTGGCTTCGCCAGGGGTGTTCGTGGTCCAGAACAGACACCTGGGAAAACGTGGTGGGATTTAAGGCACCATAGGGTTTTTGTGAAGGTTGGACTTCAGGTATCTGGTAAGGGCCTCTTATAAAATATATATTCTAAAACAAAACAGATGGTACAAACAGAATGTATGTCACTCTAAATGCATCTTGGATATTATATATTCATGTGCGTATAAACCTGGTACATGACCAAATATCACTAGCAAATAGCAAATGATAGCTGCTAGCAATTCTGCTGCATGTAACTTGCATATACTTGCATAAGTCCCATACATCACGGCTGGACAGTGGGATTCACATGGGTCACAAAGAAACAAATGGATACAAATGTCATGGGAATCTAAGGAGGCCCCCCCCTATGCCATACCCCCCATGAAATAAGCCCCTAAGAAGGCCTTATTCAGGGAAACCAATGGTAAATAGTCCCTTAATAAGGCCTTATTTCATTCTTGGGGGGGTGGCATTGGGGGGGTCACCTTAGGTTCTCATGAAAATGTGTGGTTTGAGCTGAAATGTCTCAAGTTTCAGGTCCATCGAAGCAATACATGTTCTGAGCCTTACCCTGGTTCAAAATCTCAAAATTTCTGGTCGAACCGGTGATGGTTTTTTCCCACCCACGACCGTCAAATTGGATTCCATTTCCCCAATTTTGCGAGGTGAAATTTCCAAAAAACATGAGAAACCTCATGAATACTGGGATAACCCTCAACCCTTAACCCTAATATACCCCCTTATTGGTTGATGGTTGATGGCAAGGAACCCCCAAAAAAAACACGTGTTGAAACCACCCCCACATGGTGGCATGTACCGTATCAGCTCCAGGCCTCCGAGGAGTTGCGGATTTTGTGCCCATCCTCCGTACGGAAGGCCTGGCCGAAGGCCCCAAAGTGGGATGTAAAAGTGGAGATTGATGCAATGTAAAGATATCACCTATGCACACACATATCAATATAGATATAGACATGTATAAATAAAAATCAATAATCAATATAAATATATGAACATATATGTATATACATTTTATGTATATATATATATATGTAGATGCATATATGTATAGCTACAATCTACTTAGAAATATCATACCTATGTTCTTATCAAAAGAATATTATTGATTGTGTGTCTTTCCTTGTTTTCTCATATGAGCAAAATCTGCAATGAATGAATGCATGCCTCCCTGAATGGGTCCGTGACGAAAAAAACGGAACCCGTTTCCAAGCATTCAAACAACTTCTACAAAGAGATTGGGTGAGGTCCGTTTGAGATATACCAATCAGTATCTAGAGTACTTGGACTTCGTCAGCAACTTCCACTTAAAAAACCTCTCTTGAGCCCTTGAGGTTCCATTGGATCATTGGTATCCCCTCAAAAGTCGCTACTACCGATGTATATCTGAAAAAGTATGGTCAGAATGCCTGCAATGCCTAAATCCTAACACCTTTGGTTTGGTGTTGCATTTCCCTATTAGAGTCGGCTTCATGGTAGGTGCAACCTTTCAGTTTCAGGGATTCCTAGATATCAAATCAGCAGCAAATCCCAAGGCAATAGATATATAGTTTGCAATGAGACCAAACTTAAATATGAGGTCAAACTAAGTACAACACACATACACTCATAGTTTTGTAGCGTTATGTAGCAATATGATGTATATGTTACTTATATGTTAAATATGTACTGTAATATATGCAATTGCATTTCAAATTCATGGAAACCAAAAATCTGAAGCGATTGAATGAAGCTACTATGTCCAAACAGATCCTGCCTATGGAATAGGAACGTCATCCAAAAAAGGCTGGCAGTTAGCTCCCGGAGGATAACTGTCCAACTCGCTTAGGTCGGATTTCACTTTGGATGTTGGATGGGAGTGGTACCTCAACACAACCACGCTTCCTTTTGGTCACCGAGACGAGTGGCTGAAGTTCCAAAGAGGCATGTACAAACCTTGGATTTGACACGCAACTTCCCAAAAATCCCACTTTGACAAATGGTGCACGCCCACTTGTTCACTTAACCAAACTCCAAACTCATCAAATTTAACCAAGTTACAAAGAGGATCAAAACCATGACCATCCAAAAAACGCCGTAGGTCCGGTTTTGGTTTTACCGCACCCACGGCGGCTTCAAAGGCTCAGTTTTTGGGGAAACAAACAACGACTTTTTTGCTGTCACAGTTTTTAACCCGGGCCGATCCCTCATTTTGAGATCGCCCCGGCTGAGCAAAAAAGGTAGCGGGAAAAAGTAGCGCGCCACGTTGGCCCGTTTTGAAAAGGGTGAAGTGTGACGAGTTTTCAATGTGAGATTTGGGTGAAGTTGTAGTCAGGTCAGGTGACTGCAACTATTTGCCGCGAATCTATGGCCTTTTTTAAGGCACGCAAAAAAAAAACGAATCGTTACGTTACACGATCCAACTTTTGTGGATCAACTATAGGAGATCTGGAATGCATCGCTGGAATGCATCATTTCCTCAGACAAAAACCTTTACTATCTTTACTACTTTCCAGCTCAAACCGAGATAGCTAGAGAATCAGTTCATACTCCTCATCACTTTGAACAATTTCAAGGGCCAAAAAATCCCAAAATAGAGGATCAATCACTCCCAAAAAACTACGAAAAACCATTGGCAAATCTTACAAACGAATCCTCAACCACTCTCAGTTCTCTGGGCCCTCTCCATGTCAACGATGTGCTTACAAACCCTTGGGGAGGTAACTCCCCCCCCCCCAAATAAAAAAAATTATCTCCCAGAAATTCTGGCCATCTGGAGACTTTTTCCACCCCCAAATGGCATCCATCAAATCGCTCAACCTTCCTTCAGTTCATGGCGGACCTCCAACCACGACCATGAACCAACGACCGGTGGCTTCAACCTCGCGGAAACGGTTGCACCGATTCTCCTTGAGGTAGATATGATACTGCCCTGGCGTGTACTCCGCACGCATGTTGCCCGAAGGCCAACGATCTGCAAAATCTTTGCCTCGGTGGCGGGAATTGTTGATTTGGCTGTTGAAGATCTGATGGGTTGATGAGATCTCAACATATATCAAAAGAAACACAGGAAACAAAACAGGTGGTTTCTAGGAATCAACCAAGAGAACGCCCACATTTTGTAGTTGAATGCACTTCCCATCATTTAGTTTTATAATGGTTTATATATGGAAAAAAAGATGAAGAGAGTCTGAGTCAGTATTCATGGTTCTACCCCGAACCGCGAACCTAGCTGCCTAATGTGAATCTGGGTCTCCCAGGCATTCAAAATCACTGATGGCACCTTCACCAAAACCTGCTGTGCAATCATCCACCACAAAGGGAACACCTTGGAAGAAAGACAGCTTCACTTGCCTCATGGGAATTGCATTTCACAATAGTTTGGGTGAATCAAATCGATTTAGCCATCTATTTCTGAAGTAGTTGAAATCATCCTGCATGTCTATTGCAGCATTTCGATTCAAGTTAGTACAAAACCGTGGAAATGAGGCTTACATAACCAGATTTAAACTACCCTGGACCCATGTTCTATCATGTTCCTCTGCCTCCCTTTGATCTACCGTGTCGACAAATCCAATAGAAAAAGAGTTCTGAATTCAATTGATGCAACATGTACGTCCTCATCTGTTATTTTGTTTTCAACAAATATAGAATGAAACCTTAGGATCAGGTATCATACATATGGCAGCCTCCATAGTTCATTCTCAAAATCTTATTTCTGAAAAGCAGGACAACTCACGTCAAGTAAAAAGTAGTAGAGGGTTCACATAGCCAAGGATTGCACACGCACACGCTCGTGACTTCTACAACTTGTACACACAAGTTTGGAAAAACACTAAATAAATGACACATGATCATGTAAAACAAATATTATCCATGCTCTTTTTGGTGCATCTATAGGCTGTAAAAAAACGCATCTATAAGCAGCTCCCAAGCACAACAACTCACCCACCCCGCGATCCCACCAAAACATGATGGGTCATCATGGTCATGGAAAATAGTTTGGATAATATCTTCTTTACTTCGAATTCTGTCATACTTTGTTCTCTACATTTTTGTTTCCATGATGTTTGTTGGTTACAAATCCCATATATCTATCTGATGTTTCAAACAAAAACGGACACGGCCGGAATCCGTGTCCACGCTCCGAGGCGCCATCACGAACAAGTTGTTGAAATCGATCATCCTTAGTGGTGACAATGGATGTTTTCCCCACCCGAAAAACTAAACGGCGGGAGGAGGGCCCCGTTTGAAAATGATGGTGGCCTTGGAAGTTTGGTGGAGGAAACGGCTGTAAAAAAATATGGACATGATTGTATCTACGTATTTCCGTGAAACATTTCCGGGGTGTACAGTACCCTCCAGGAAATTAACATATCCCACCTGGGGAAAAGGAAAATCATCTTCAAAAGTGCCTTGAAAACGGGATATGTTAGTTCCCTGGAGGGTAATCTTAATCTTTGTTGTTGGTACCCTCCAGGCAACTGATCACATGGGACCCACCGAAAGGGAAGTTCGGAATCATCGACTCAAAAGTGCTGACTGGTAGGGGATATGTTAGTTCCCAGGAGTGTAAATCTGGGGTGACCTCATACTCTAGAACCACTTGCTAAACATATATCATAGTCATAATATTATTCCTTGTCTAGGGCTGTTCCCTGCTATGCTACCCACCCCTATGAGATGTTTCCGAATAATTTGGAGGAATTTCCTTCCCGAATTCTGGGGATGGATGGGTTTTTGGCACAGTGGCCCCGTTTGGAAGCACCTTGATCATACCAAAGCACAAGTGAAAACTATATGTACTATAGATTCTAGTCATCTTGCAAGCCATGGATTCTCTCAGAGAAGATGTTGATTCAAAAACAACGGCCATGTTTCTGGTAGGTTTTTTTGTCATTTGCTTTGCGGTCAAACCATGTTAAACCTGTGGCATCGGGGTTTTCATCATGAATCCTGGACCATTTATATCCATCCCATTTTGCGCCAACACCAACCCCCAAGTGAAAAAGTCCACAGCAAAATGATTGGGTTTTCATCAACTGAGCTTTCCAGCTGCCAAGTTCTTGACTCGCAAGACCTGCAAGCTACGGCCACCACATCAATGGTGAAAAATTGTGATGAAGCGAAGCTTGATGTCTTTTCACAAATTATGGAAACAACAAAGAATATATATTTCGTTAGGTTAACCGATCGCACCTGTTTTGAGACTCACAAAAGGCCTGTTCGGCGACGAGTGAAATCTTCATGTCACTGTACGGTGATACTGCAATTCACAAAGACTATCAACTGGATCTATGGAGATATGCCTCACGCACTCCCCCTTTGACCCTCGGTCAAATCTGTGAAAATCAAAAGCTCAAGGCCTATGTTCAAAT
>DF240876.1:0-2500 GCA_000507305.1 Breviolum minutum Mf 1.05b.01
CATACATTTATACACGATATGTTTTTGATGCATTATGTATCTAGAACAGTCAACTTTTCCTTTTTTTTTCCGGACGGACCTAGATGGGAGTTTTGTTGGAACTATTGTTGGGCCGCCTACTCTGATTGATAAAGTGTAAGGTGAGGTGTAGACATATTCAGATTCTAGGTTCTACATACAATCTAGGCAATTTATAGCGACCTGCCCCAAATGGTGGTTTAGCACAGGGAGCTGGAATTCTTACATTGACTCCTGATGAGAATTTCCCAGTCAAGGATGGATAGGAGAGATAGCAATTCGTCCCCTCCTAACGTGGTATTGAAACACTCAAAACACCATAAAACACAGTCAATTCTCGGGAGATAGGGGATTATGGTGGAGTTTGGCTGCTTGGTTGCTTGCTTGCTTGGAAACTCACCTTTTTTAAACAAGCCTGAAACTGTCAGGCTAAAATGGTGCACCTGGGATGTATCAAGGCTTGTAAATAGTTGAACAGACTATTAAGATCAAGTGGTAGAGGATTTGTTGCATTTTGCTCGGGGAACGTACGTTTTCCTCCATCATGGTTCAGCGGAAAATGGGTACCCTCAAAGTGACGCTTCAAACAAGACGACAGAACTGAGTGGTGTTCCAGGGTGAAACGTTTTGAGATGTTCAGTTCAGGTGGTTTACTTACAGAATAATTTGGCAGCCATTCTCTCTTCATTGCGTTGCAGGGACATCACCCTTCCTCCTCCACTCAAAGTTCAGTGGGCAATATATGAAGTAGTTGCCATTTTCCAGTGAACCACGCATGATGAAAAAGGAGTCCTTTCTAGGTATTGATCTTCTTTGGTAATGATCCAGGTG
Organism: Breviolum minutum Mf 1.05b.01; assembly: GCA_000507305.1. Taxonomy (NCBI): domain Eukaryota; class Dinophyceae; order Suessiales; family Symbiodiniaceae; genus Breviolum; species Breviolum minutum. The sequence continues at coordinate 850 of DF240876.1, forward strand.
ATACTTGTTTTTGTTGAAGTCCAAAAAAATGAGATCTAGTTACCTCACTTGACATCCAAACAAAGATCTGAGAAGATATTTGTTTAACCACCCCCCCCCGGCAAAAAAAAAGACCTACCTAAACAACTTCAGGAGGTATTTTTACATCTCTAGGGCCTTAAGAAATCAACAGGGAGAGATGTTCATTTCCCCCCCAGGGCGATGCCAGAAGGTGGTGACAGCAACGAGGCACGGAGGTAGTTGATGGTTCAGAAATCCCTTAAGGCCAACCACCGATTTTGGATGATGTTTAGACCTTGAAACCTGACTCAGCGTTTTTGGCCAACCTTTAACTAGGTGGTGGTTTCAAATATATTTTTTTATTTTCACCCCTACCTGGGGAGATGATCCAATTTGACTAATATTTTTCAATTGGATTGAAACCACCAACAAGTTAAACTTTTGGGGATTACATATTTAATAGGAAAAAATAGTTTAAACTCTTACTTCATGGTCCATTGGCTGAGTCAGTTGTAAATGATAATGGGATAAACTACCTATCAACTGGAACTTGAAGTGGTTAGCCGGATTTCAGCCACATATTGGATAATGGGAAATTACTATCTATCAGTAATAAGCAGCCACATGTTAAATGGTTAGTGAGATTTCAGCCATCAACAGGAAGAACCCTATCCGATAGGATCAATCTATGCTATAGTTACCCACCCAAAACCTAAGATACACAAAAAACGATGGTTTGGAAAAGGTATATAACTGTTTTCAAGTATAGCATTTTTTGTTATCTATCTTAAATTTCGGAGGTGTGCCTACATTATAGTTGATTTGTATTGGTAAATGTAGGTAAATAGTACAGTTACTACATTACACAGGTATATGAACATGAGCAGTGAAAAAGGAAAACCCTTGTTGCATCCCATTACCGGTTCCTTTTTTGGGATCAAAACAAAATGATTTAGATAATATTACATACTGAATTTCTATGCAATGTAGGGAGTATAATCCCCTAACCAAATGGTTTCAAAGTGTATTTTGTTCATATGGGAATTTCAGGGTTTAAGTAAGGCAGTACTTTATGGGGCAACGGTGGTGACTGACCCTTTACTAAACCATAGTATCAAAGGTACAAAAAGAGCAGGCCTTGCCTTAGGTTTCGAACTCCGGCGTGTTCCCCCAGCTAAGGTGAGTAGTGAATATCCCGCGATTGGATTCGTGGATGTTTTTAGACATCTCAAAGTTTGGAACACAAACCAAATTTGCTACATTCATTTTGCACAAAAATCGATGAATGCCCCTGAAAAATCTAACATAGCAAAGACACACACACTCTTCTTTTCCAATATGACTTGAAAACATTTACAAAAAAATGGGTTGATTTTTCCATTTCAGCCTTGGTTTGATTCACTACTCTCACCTACGTTTTTTCAAACGCCGTTTTTTTGAGGCCATTTGCCTCCCACCAAACTGATGTGTCTTGTGAGCAGTGATCAGTTCACCAAAAGTTGGTTGGGTAACAAAACGGGATGAGATACTACCCACTTACAAAGGGATTATAACAAGCAATTATTATAAGAATTCCTATTAACCATGTGATAGATACACTAAAAAAGCTCCACAGTTGCTGGCTGGGTAATTCTTGTCTATCAGTAGTCCT